>VZRN01005387.1:786070-805581 GCA_013397935.1 Dasyornis broadbenti
TTTTTTTTGGCTAAAATAAGCATAATTTTAAAAATCAAAACCCCAATGTCTGGAAAAAGAACCAAGACATTAGAGAAAGTTGCTATTCAAAGCACAGTGTTAAAAAGCACAACATGAGATAGCCCAGCTGAGAAACAGATAAATGGCCAATAATTATGGGGGAAGGTAAGAAAACTAAAAACTGGGAAGAAAGGATAATGCTACAGGGATTAGTCATAGGAAGTGCTGAGGTGAAGAGCTAAAAATGTATCTGCTGTGCTTAGACACAAAATTTGTGTCTGAAGGTGATATCAAAGCTGTGCCTGCTCCAGATCTCATTTACCAATTGTCAAGCAAAAGGAATATAAAATGATCTCATTTTAAATTGTGACAGAGTTCAGAACACTCCATGATTTAAAGAAGCTTTCAGTTGGATACATATGAAAAATTCTAAGCTGAAATGAAATATTTCTACTTCTTTGCCTTCTCCATGTCTCTACCAAATATTTCTATGTAAATATTTCTACAACATCTTTTAAGTGGCGTTGAAATTGGGAAAAAGACCCAAGAAGAGTCAAAACAGTTACAATCTTGCCAACACACAACACAATTAAGTAAAATATGTGATGAGCATAAGGCTAGTAATTGTTATTTATTAAATAAGAACACTGCAGGAGAGATACAATGAAACAAGTAGTAAGGAAACAACAGAATATTTTTTTTCAGGGTATTAAATTATTCAGTTAGAGGTGATCTTTTGAGACATCTGTGTTAGAAATATACAGAGTAAATAAACAGGATTCAGATTGCAAGAGACCAGCTCATGGAGAAATCACAGTGTCTTAGATGCTCAGAAAGCCAGAGACCAGCAAGTTCGAGCCTTCATAGTCCATGAGGCACTGAGTACTGCAAGCCCATAGAGTGTGAAAATGAAACACCTCACACTTTAACAAGACCATGAAAGCAAAGAAATATGGAGAAAGTCAAAAAGGCCACTCTCTTCTTGTGACCTACTGAACAAGAAGGTTCAGAATTCAAACTACAATGAGAAGTTAGCAGCACCCACTGATTCTCAAGGCCTAAGTTTCTCTTTTGCCCTGTCCAGCCAGCTCACCTGAAAAGCCTCTTCTTGAAGATAGAAAGCAGGGGAAATAAATTTTTCCTTCAAGAGTGGAGCTCTTTTTCTGCTTGAACCCAGAGAATCCATACAAACCTACCATGTGGGGCTCCCCTCTGTATTGCAGAGGATCCTCTGGCAATCTCTGCTCTTCCCAGACACTAACATAAACTGAGTATCTACCATTTTCTCCAAAACAAGTACCTAAAAATGTTACATTAGAAAAGCTTGGACTGCAGGAAAATCACAGACTACATTAGCTGTGAAAATAAATGAAGAAAAAGGTGCTACACTGCTGTAGCAAGAGCAGATGACTGCTAAACCCATAAAGTAAAAATATACTGAGCAGGTTATAATATTTGCTTCTCTTGAATACAGGCATAGGTATTCTAAATTAACACAAACATACGCTGTCATCGTGTATAAGCATTTTGTAACAGAGACAAGCATAATACATAATAAAAAATGGGCAAGGAATATAGAAACACTTAGAGTGGGAGAGAAAAAATAGGGAGGAATGGCTTTACCCATAATGCCTCCATCTTCTCTCAGCAAAGAGCTCCATAGCCTGATATCTCAATCTCAGTGACTAGGACCACATCCATCAGCCCTAACTGTGCAGCTCTGTGGCACCACCATTAATTCAGGATAAGCTTGTTAATAAGATTTGACTGCTCTGAAGCGGTGACAATTATTAATAAATTTTACAAACGATGCACAGGCAACATGTATTGTTACTAAATGTCACTTTAATATAGTTCTCTTTGAAGCTTCAAAGTGGCCTGATTTATCAGATTCTAAGCAGTCTCACTGCTGAAATCTTTCAATCTCTTATTCTCTAACTTGCACATACTTACGTTCACTTGCAGCTGAACAGATAAGAAAAACATTGCTGCAAAATAAACTGTAAAAATATTGAAGCTGAAGGTTTGGAAACTAAATTTTCACCTCACCAAAGTTTACAATTCTGCATTTCTAGAATTTAGAAGGAAAATACTGGCTTTTTTAGCAGCAGTCTCAACCTGTCAGTAAGAGACCTTTTTAGAGAGTTCGGATCTTCTGCTGGCACTGTAATCATCACCTGAATCCATAATAGAGGACAGCAGCGTCTGTTCTAAGACTCTACACAACAGCAGCAGCCACCATGAATCCCCCCAGGGTCCATTCCCAGAGGGGCTGTGCTGTAAAGCACATCTTTTGCCCACCAAACAACCCTATCTCCTTCCTCCAGCATTTCTCCAGCACACTCCAGGGCACCTCAAGCCCCCTTCACACCTCCTTCCCTAAAGCCCTGGATTCACAACGTTCAAGCATCTCTGCTGTTACTCCCCACAGCTACTGCCTTGTAGCTTAGCATAAAGTGAAAATTTTACATCACAGTTTACATAATTGTTTCAGGAAAGCATCAATAATATTGCGGGACCAGGCAAGTCCAGGGAATTTAAAGACAGAAAAATTACTATTACTGATGAAAGTGTGTTGATTTAATCTCTAAAGGTCAGGTTAAGCCTGCAGGATAAAGTATATCTGCTGTCTTACACCAGCTTACTTTATTTCTGAACTGACAGAGAATTTATCACAAGGGGAAAGGAGAATGTATGTGCAACTGACAGCACAGAGTGTCCTTGGAGAATGAAGTTAGACCCCAGACTTGGCCTGTGCTACACCACCAGTACACACTGCAAATACCTGGGAAAAATTAGCAATTCTTGCCCCTCCCCGCTATAACATCAAATCACCTCTGCTCAATTCATGAGCACATTCCTTCATCAAAGAACAGACACGTTCCTTCCTATAGCACTCACTGAATTTGGTGGAGTGTTAGGAAAGAGAAAGAACAGGCTCCTGCCTGGAGCTACACGATGTGGCTGCTTGTGGCTCCCCACAGTGTTCTGACATGTGTGGCCTCGGGACACCTCCACTACCGTGAAGGAAGAACACATCAAGTAGTGAAGAGTTCAAGGACACACAGCTTCAAAAAGTTTCTGCTGTTGTTTATGCTGTTTCTTGTGCAGCCTGTTCTTGACACTGTTTACGCTTCCGTGCAAATGATATTTTAATGACAATGTTATGAATAGTAAGTCATTAGAAGCAGGGAGAATAAATGAATAAAATAAATTAATGAAAAAGCACAGGCAAGAGAGAATTTCAGGGGCGAAAATGCAGAGCTTTGCTTACTGATGCTTTTCTCTTGCTACCCCACTTGATTCATTTTTAAATGGTCCCTAAAACGCTAAAGAAAAACACGCAAAAAAGCTTTACACTGGAAGTATAGTGGACTAGTTGAGCAGATGATATGTATTTGTCTGCACTCCCCTGAAATGTCTCTTGCATGTAATGTACTCAAACAATGCTGTTTACGGAATGCTGTTGCTTTATTTTTGAGAAATCTGCAAAGAAATTCTGTTCAATCCTGATGCCAATATGGAGTTCAGCAGTTTCTGCATTCCATATTCCTTCAGAATTACACTTCTTATTTGAAGCAGAGGAAAAACTTTTAAAGAGAATGCATGTTTCCTGCTTTAAGAGGCAGTCCTCCCAATGCAAGGCACCAGCAATAAAACAACAAAACCCAAACTCAAATCAGCAGAGGGAACTGTGTTTCCAATTAAATTTGTATCAGAGTGGCATTGAGAGAGAATGAGATAGCAGTGAGAGCCCAAGGATATAGGAGGTCAGCTTATACATAATTAATTTGTTAATCTTCCATGGCATTTCAGTGAAATGTGTTATTTTCCCAAACACATCCAGAAGTATGACAAGCTGTCTTTTCAAGTGGTTTTATGTGCCTGTGCTCTGCAGTCTGTATTTCGATAGGAAATAGAAAAGGATGATGGTATTTTAACCACTTTTAAACATCTCTCAGCATTCTGGAATTTGTTTACATTGACATGCGCTATTTAATGGTACATTCATGTTCAGTCACAATGCTCAATCACAGGAATCTAAAAGTACCAAATGGCTGGGCTTTTTCTTCACAAAGAAATCACAGGAAATTGACTCTTTAGAAGTAATTCATTGCAATCCTTTATGTTTGATGTTACAGGTGTTTCCAGTGTTTGGGGTTTAACTAAAGGTTCAGAGGTAAGAATGCAAGCCTTTTGATTCATTTAACAGATCTGGCTTTTTTGTTTTACCAATTATAAACTAAAATTTGTTTGAGGTGTGCTTTAAAATGTAGAATTAGATAACATCTCAATACATATAAATATTTCCTGGTGTGTTAAAACTGTTTTGTGAGGTCAATAATGTAATGATATCATCACCTATACTGTCACAGATTAAAAATACATATATCTAAGGAATAGCTATATTATAAAGTGGTTTTATTCAGGTTTTATATGTTTAAACACATATATAACTGAACCGATAGCTCAGAAGGCTCTTGGTCTGTATGTAGAATCAAAAGAAAAAATCTTGCTACAAATACAAGGAGCAAAACCTCTGCCTCACTGAATATTATGAACAACATTAACAGAAGAAATTCATGCTGACCTTGAAAGCAAAGAAATATCTAGTGCTCTATGTCAGTGCTGAGTAGTGGGATGATGCTGACCTACATTAACATTTGATTACCTTTTGGCACTGTTTTTAGGCTGAGCCAAGATAACATTCAGGCATTACTAATTCCTTCATTGTGCCTGTTTAAAATAGAGCCATCTAGGTGAAAATCAGAGAAAGGAAGAAATTAAATACACAACAAAGTGTACTTACAATTAGATTGAAGACATATGTTAAATATTCATTATGAAGTATTTATTTATGATAATAACAGTTTTCTATTCTCAGCTGCTGTGATCTTTTGTTACACAAAATGTGAAGTTGTACGAGTGTTTTTTAATAAAAATTCTTACCAGGTAGCTATTTTCAATACTCCCTCTAGCTAATGCTAGAAGGTGCAGGTAGTATAAATTATTTCAAAGAGAGAGAGATAGATAGATAGATAGACAGACAGACAGATGATAGGTAGATAGGATCAGTTTGTAAATTACCACCTTTTAAGGCATAATGTTTTGGATTCTTTGGATTTTAGTGTAGCTTTAGCCCCTTCGGTGTTGAAACTACTTTTGTCCTGCTACATTTAACCTGCATATTTAGCAGATCCATAGCTCCAGTGCAAGAGAGTGAACTTCACCTATAAACAGTACTTCATAAGGTTTTTAAAGCCTGCGTACAGAGAAAATGAGGCAAATGCTTACAGTGAGAAATTATGTTTTGCAAATGGAAGCGACAGCTTGAAATTAACATTATTTCATCCATAAATACACGAGGAATTACAATCCTAAAGCTTCATAAAGCTTCTATGATGGATAAAGCAAACCACTATTACACTACTATAAATGTATAAAAATATACATGGAAGGGAGCTTTTCTTCTTTTTTTCTTTTCTGTCTAAAATTAATTTCATAAGCAAAAGGAATGTACTTAGACTGGAAATAGAGGAAATGTAAAACTGCCTTTGAGTATCACAGTCCTTGTTAATGAAAGTGGAAAGAAGGCAGGAGACAAGAAGACAAGGGAGAGAAAAGGAAAAAAAATGGCTTCATGTTATCATAAATAAACTTTTAGACACAATAATTTAAGCTGATAGCTGTTGCATTTAAATACAGGCAGACACATTGCTTGGAGCCCTGTGATCAGCTTCCAAATGGTGGGGTAGATTGTCAGTGTGAAAGAGCTATCAAAAGCAATGCTCAAAGACAGAAAAAAATCAGACATTTTACTTGAAACACTTCCTTTAAAAGCCCTAGAAAGAATAAAATAATCGTTTTAAATAGTTAAATTGCTGGGTAATAATCAACATTTCAGTACATTCTATGTAAGGAAATATCTATGTACATATCTATGTACAGCACTTCACTAAATATAACTATCTCAAAGCTCATTCTTTGTTTTAGTCTAGCCTTGAAATTTGTAACTAAGCTGTTCCTTTTCCCTCTTCACAACTAGAAAAATATTTCATTCGTGAGCCATAGTTTACGCTATTTTAAGGGTGCAAAGAAGCTGGCCTTTCCTACCAATGATGTTACATGGAAAGTAAATTGAAGAGTCCCCTAATTAGACTTGAACTAGGTTGTGGAAGATGAAATAACTCTTAGAAAGCATTTTTACCTCTTCTCAGGCTAAAGGTGGTTTCTTCCACAGAGATTTTAGACAAAATTAGCTTGTCTTTACCAGGTGTTCCCTCCTCTCAAATTTACTAGAGCTGCTGGGCTTGCTCAGTAATATCAGCAGGGTTGAAGCAGAGAAAAAAAGTGGTAAGCAATGGAAAGGGAAAAAGATTGCCTATGCCAGATAGCTCCAGACTGCTCACACAACTACAGGACATAAGTTGTATGAGACTTTACTCTTCTATAAACAGAGAGAAGCCTCTAACATAAATTAAATCTTTCTGATTCTTCTTGAGCTTTCCAACTGGTAAGTTCCAACAGTTCAAAGAGTGGTAACATTAGCTTCTAGAATAATTTTTTTGGAACCACATGATGAAGTGAGAGTGGCTAAATGCATCTATTTCACCACAGCCTTAAATGTCATACCATTCATCCCAAGCACATTCAGCTCCTTCATCCCTCAACAAAGCTGAAGGATGAGTGGAAGAAAGCATGGCTTCAATACACAATTGGGCCTTCAAATACTGAGTGGCTAAAATTACATCCTTACAACAAAGGTTGGGAAATACAAAAGAGCAATACAGAACTTCCAAATCTGAGCAAACACTGTCAGGAAACCACAGCCAGAGTTCTCAAAATGAAGGGATGTGCCAAGTATCTGCTTCCCCTGAGTCTAAACTGGCATAGTGGGTCCAAAATAAAAAGCAAAAATCATCACTGGGAAAGCTGAGTGATGTCACAATCGTAAGGAAAACTGGAAATAACAAAGACACAGGTTAATCAATATGAAATCATCTACATCACAAAGAAAAGGTCCTACATCTAAAAATTACAGAATAAATTTCACATGATGAGAGGAACTACTTATCCTGTAAAGCAGTGACTTTAAAAAGAATTTGGGGATCGTGATGAATAATCAGCTGTGTAAACCATAAAGCCCAGTGCCAAATGGACTAACACAGTTCCAGTACCTGCAAAACCATGTGGGACTAGGCAAGTCTTGCTACTACAAGCAGCAGGAGGATTGATGTGCACCAAGTGAAGTGTCTGTGAAAGAGAAGCACAAATACGAGAATGTATCGCATGGCTTCTGTCCCTGAAAAGGTCAGTCTAAAAGTATGCTTCCCCATCATCTCATTTTTCCTATTTTATAAAGGGTAGCAGGAGAGTATGTGGAAAGATCTGTATTCGGAGCTGGTTCCAGTCCAATTAACAATAAATCAATACTGTAAAACAAAGTCTAGCCTTGATGTACGTAAAACCCTACCCTACGTTCTTCAAGAACGCACACAAGGGAAGGGATAAAATTGCTTCATCAAGCAGAAAGATTCAAAAGCTTAAGAACTGGCTAATAGCAATCATTCTTGGATTTTTAAATACAAGGTCAAATCCATATTTCGCCTTTCATCTTCTTCATAGTATCTACTTTCTATGAATTCCAACCCTCCTTTACTAAAACACACAACTTGAAAAGTTTGGATGAATGTTAGTACCACAACACTCCAATTTTCTAAAACATCCATAAATTATAAAAGGAGCCACAGCATACTGGCACTAGTTCTCTAGGGAGGCAAAACCAGGGTGGCCTGTTCCTGCTTTCATTTATATCCTTCAGGACCTCCATTTGCACACTATTTGCCAACTTCAGACTCAAAGGCATTTGGGTTTCCTCTCCAGACTTGCAATTTTCCCTCATCATCCTACCCACGGTAAAGAATGAATACTTCTCCCAGCTTTTTAATTAATTTATTGTATTTTGATATATCTACAAGTCTCATTTAATATCCACATTTTCTTCATGGAGCACACTACAGTTACAACCTTTGATCTTTACTACAGTATTGGAGATTTTATAGGCAGCTCATTTAGCTACTGCAGTGTTAAGTATCCTTTGAGGTTTTTTAAACTGATTCTCAAACTGTGCCTATATAAAAAACAGAGAGCACTGGAATGGATGCTCCCTTTGAAAAACCTTACTACTAGGCCTGGCTTCCTCTCAAGCACAAAGAAATGACTGAATACACTAAAAAGAGTGATGCATGATTTTATCCCATCCATCTTCTGTTGTTTTATCCAATGTTACATCAATAATTTTATTTCTTCCTTTCAAAGTTCAAAAATTATTTTAGTAATTGTAAATTATGATGGGAGAAAAGTAGGAATTTGAAACAATTTGCTCCCCAGAAAATTTTCCCAGTTGTGATGATCAGTAGTCAATACTGAAATTATAGATGTATTGCATATACAAGCAATACAATATCAACACAGAATTAAGTTCACAACAACATCACAAGAAACATAGAACTAAAATATCAAAACTTCAGGAACAGAGAGGATTTAAAAACAAAAAGAACATTTTTAGTTCTTTTCTTACTATTTATCCAATGATTTTTCCAGTTCAGAGACAACTGTTCTGCCATGTGTGTTGTCCTCCAGAAGTCTGGTATATCAGAGGCCAAATGAGAAGGAAGACACTGAAGCATGGACACCACAGTCAGTCACTGGGACTGGAAACTGCCAGAGAGAGAAACCTGGAAATAGCTGGACAAAAAGCATAAGGCAGGGAGACACAGCAGGGGCATGAACTGAGAAAGGCAGGGATGATTGACAGGATTCACACACTGCAGTATAAACAGGAATTGCCTGCATTCAAGGACACACTGACAACAGAAATGATGATTCAGACCACTGAATAACAAGAAACAAAACTTTCCTGGAAGAGAAAACCAGGCACATTCTATACATGGTACCGTATTTCTGGAGGGACTGGGACTCTTTCTTTAATTAAACTGTAGACATGAAAATCTCATTCATTATACTTTTCTGAATGGGTCATAACAGGCAATGAATCAAATCCCTTGTTGTTTTTCATGTTTTTGATATAAATGAGTGGGGTTAATGTCCAGTTAGAAATATAGAACTTGTTTTGTTTCAATGAACTGTCTGCAGAGAAAAAAATATGCAAAGTGCTATGTATTTCATACTACAAGTCACGTTAAGCAAAACAAACTGAGAAAAAACAACTCACCATACATTTATCACATAAAGATATTAAGGCAATTTCAATAGGATTTCACACAACCCTATGCAAACATCGCTTATGAAGAAAGTGGTACAAGCCTGAACAAAAATAGAATGAAGAAGGAAAAAAATACTCAACAGACATACATATATTGATATGGCATTCATTTTTTTCCATGTAAGACTGAATTAGCAAAGCATTAAAGAAGAGTGAAAGGCTCTACCACATGTTGTATCAGAGATCCAAAGAACACCAACGACAGAAGTAAATGGAAGCAGGCAAGTTTAGTGAACAGGCAGAATTTTAGGAATGAGTGCATGATCAGTAGTCCGTATCAGGAGAAACAGTAATAGTAGCATTAGTAGCAGCAGTAATATCAGTACCACAGTATTGATATCTAGTAGTAATCTCAGCCAGATCTCTAGCTCTCATCATGGGTGGGTTTCAGCTTGAATTACCCCATGGCAACCAAGCTAAAGAGCTCTACTGCACTCAGATTTTGCAACATAATTATATTTGCGGAGTAAATGGGTTTGGCACTTGCTCATTATCTACATAAATCAATGTGCAGGCTGCTCTTGGCTCCTTGGCAGCCTTCAGGTGACCTCTTAGGTACAATTGTGACCACTCCAATCAACAAAGAGAAAAAGCACTTCCAACACCTTCATGTGCACTTGTGGACATTAGGCAGGCAGCTCAGCTAGAGAACAGGCAGTTTGGCTCTTCAGAATAAAAGCTTCAACATTGAAAGACAGAAATTATGAATAAGTTTTAAACTAAAAAAACGGAATACTAAATGATAAAAAAACCTACATGAAGTAACACAGTTGACTTCATTATTAAAAACCTTATTGCGTTCAGTGTAGCAACCATATATTGGGAACTGAATTTCTCCTGCAAGATTGATTCAAAGCAACTGAATATTTGACTGGAGAAGATCAAGAATCTAGTTAGAAACTACTTGGATTGTATACCAGATGTATTTTCCTAAGGAAGTTCATCAGTGAAAAGTGTACTTAGCACTACCGGAAAAAACAGACATTAATTCATATGATATCTCAGCATTAATGGTGTATTTGGTCAATGCACACTTAGGGGTGGGAGGACAATTGCACTGCCTAATTTTACATACTTAAGGTACACAGTTTAGCAGGCCTCCAAAATTCATGTATATTTTTATCTAATGTAAAAAGGCTCCAACAACGAACTATACAAAAGGAAAAAAAAAACAAATGAGCACAGATTGGTATTCCTTATGCTGAATTCCACAAGTTTGCCTTTAATACAGGTCAGCTTCTGATTACTCACTATAAAGGCTCTAAATCATCCATGCAGATGTCTGGATTCCTTAAAGTGGTATTACACCATATTCCCTGAAGTCCAGTGCAGGTTCCTCTTTCCATCAAGAGGGGGGTTTTTTTGATCTATCAGCTACTATACAACTGGTCTGCTTGAAGTCTGGGTAGAAACTCATCCTGTCTTCACTGCCGTGAGCATGGGTCATGAATAGAAAGCAGTGCTATGAGGTCTACTACGTGAGCTGCTGTTAGATAAAAATTACCAGAATTAATAATGATTGACCCTCAGGGGCATGTAGAGATAAAAATCAACTATAATGGCAGCTCAGGCACAATCAGATTAAACAATCTTATAGCTAGATTGTTTAATCTGCTGCAAGATACTGGAGGCCTAAGTTTCGATCAAGGAAACATACTTTGAATACATATGTCAGATGATGTAAATACCTTTTTCTCACCCTTGGTAAAAATAAGAATACTGCTATTTGAAGGATTCTTACAAGAACTCATAAAATATACAGTTTTCACTACAGAGAGAAAATATTTCTTCTCTGTAGTTTCCTTCTTCTGTCATGAACATCAATCATTTCTGAGTCATTACAAGAACCAAGAAGATCCTGTAGAAAAGGCAGCTACACCATCTTCCCCCTCAGTCCCTCTTGATCCTTTCACAGACACCTTTCAATTCCTTTTGAGGTTTTTTTTTTTTTAGGAGAGGCATTGTTGTGACTGTTCCTGGAATAATTTGGAGTTTCAGGAAGAGCACTTGAACTCAAAAAGCCACTCTTTCAGTTGAAAAAGAGGCAGCTGGTACCCCGTAACTATGCGAAAAGGAATGCATGAACATTAATTTCAATGAGTCTGTCATTTTGGGTAAACATGAAACATACTGCTTTAAAGCAAACTGTCACTGTAATCTCTTCCTTATTTCAACGTAAAAATATAGCCTGAATCACTTCTGTGTAGTCTTAATTTTTACATTCTCATTGTATGTGTATCTATGAAGGCTTCAGACAGAACATTTCCTGCAGACAAGCAGAACAACTGGGTTTTTTCTTCATAAAAGTACACCAAAAGCACCCCTCAGAATTTTTTCTTAGAGCTGTCTTGTATCTGGACCTCTGATTAAAACTGGTCTTGTACTTTGGGTAATAATTTTAATGATAATTAGCTTCTTTAATTTTCCCAGTATGTTCCTTCTTTGCTTGGCTTTGCTTGGGAACTTTTTTTTTTTTTCTGCACAAGAGAGATATGGGGATGAAGGAAGCAACATGACTATATTTAGATAATTCTTTGTATAAGATACTGTTAATGTTTACAGAATCATGACAAAGGGGATTTTTGAATAATGAAGTTACTCAATTAAAAATAATTTAATGTGCTGGATTAGCAGGGTGTTGGGAAAAGACTGAAACAGTTACCTGGCAATTGATCAAGCAGCCTTGTCTCACAGAACAATACTAGCATAAAAATAGCTCATAAATCTGAAAAGCTGATTACTAAAACTGTTATGGGAGCTTTATTTTTTAGAAGAATATTGAATTAATGAGAAATAATACAAAGGGGGAGTTTAATTATTCTGAATAGAATAATTTTCTACCCTGGCCTCTCAGGAAGAGTGTGATTATATAGGTCACATATCTAAAATTACTTTTATGCATATTTCATTAAAAGCCACATCTTTTCATAAAGGATAGTAAGCAATAAGCTCTCTTCAGAGCTCTCTCTCTATGGTACCTTAAAAGAAAGCCATTTTCTTTGTGGTCATGGAGCTGTTACGATGAGCCATCAATAAACACAAAACCGGCCGTATCTCATTTTCAGGTTCTCGCTTACACAAGAGAAGTTGTTTTCTTTCCCACTCCCTCCAAACGCTCATGATCATTTTGAGTGTACAGTAATTAGACATTGACGAGGTTTCCTAGTCTGCTTGTAATTCTGGAAGGTTACAATCAAACTGATGAGAATACCAGGTAAGCATTTTCATGTTCATTCAAACATTGAAGTCTTGATTCTGAGTCAATTTGTAAGAACTTTCAATGAAATTTTACAACTGCAAATGAAATTAAAGAATCAATAATAAAATTAATGATCAAATATATTGATCTTTTTTTAGGTGGCAGCCACTTTTGCTGTTTTCAGACAGGAAACATTTTGACATCCCATTTTAGTGACTTTTTTGCTTTAATTTTTAACTGGGTTACAGAATTTTTTCCAATGTAATAAAACATTCCTCACTAGACTTACACAAGTCAATGCTTTCAGTCAAACATGTGCAGAGTCTTTCAATCATTGTTATCACATTTTCTTAGCTGCAAGACTAAGATTTAGTGTATTCCACATACTTGGAAGAAATGATGGAAATGTTTGGTCCATTAAGCATCAGAAAGACTAAATACAACTTAAACGATAACTTTTTGCCTAGCCTTAAAAAGCTCATGTGCATAGTGCAGCATCAGAAGGTTGCTAAGATACCAGCATACATAATAGCAAAACCTGGATGTCGCAGCTCAGTGACTGAATGTGGATAAAGTTCTAGTTTATCCAGTACATGCTACTGGTGAACTGAACCGTGAAACTGAAACTGTGAGAGCCCCTTGGACTGGTTCCCAAGCAAAAGGAGTCATCTTCCAAAGGACCCCTGGCTTCCTCAAACAAGAATACACAGGGCAAGGATAGACAGGGCCACTTGGGTCTGGTACAACAGAATGGCATTAAATTCACCACTTCTCCTGACCCATTTTTTGCCACAGGAATTCATACACCTTAGCAGATCCCATACCAGCCCATTCCTTCAGTGATTCATATACAAAGCAGTTGGAACAGGTAAGAAATATGAACTTCTTCAGAGTTGCAATTGATTCATGAGCTAATGCATGATGGGGGTAGCTTATCACAGGATTCATAGGAAATTAACATTTTTCCAACAATTCCTCCTCTGAAACTTCTAGAAGAAACAAAATGATACCCAGGATCTGTGTTCTCCACTGTTTTTAACTGGCAGCAACAGTTAGACTTAGTCTCAGTGTTCCCAGTATATTAGCTTGATAGCTCCTGGTCTGAACCTAGTAGAGAATCCAGAAGACAAAACTGCACTAGTTTTCATAAACACGATTAAAAACGGAGAGATAAAATCATTGAGCTTGGCACAACGGGTAAAAAGTAAGAACTGAGTAAACTTTGCATTGTCCAAGTAGACGTGGGTAAATTCCAGCCAGCTGTACTCATTCTTTGCTACACCTAACAGAGCTGTAGCTCACACGTATTTCCCGATGCTACTTTGTGATAGCAAGCCAGCAGGTGTGCATTCTTTGAGCCATCTTCTCAGGCAGCTTTTGAGAGAGAAGTCTTCCTTAAGTTCTGACTGTGACTCAGATGTTGAGATATAACAGGGACCACAAAAACATCAACAGCAATATTTTCCAATATAAGGGATATTCATCATCATCTGAGCACTTAAACTACACTTTGTAGACCATTGTACCTTATGCAAGGACCAAGGAAAAAAAAAAAAAGCAGCAACCATATCCTAAGGAGTTGCTTTCTTCTGGCTCAAAGTTAAGTGACATTAAACATTTCTAAGGCTCTGTGTTAGTTACACAAGACATACAGCTTCCTTAGCCATGTATGTGTGTTATGTATGTCATTTACGCTGACTGACAGTGACTTAAATGTCAGCATACAGGCAAACCTAGACTCTTGGGAATGGCATATTGCCAATTAATGATGAGTAAATTTCAAAAGGTTCCTCAATTTCAAGTCAGCTCACCATCTGGAATTACTGAATGCCGTATCTACAAAAAAGAACTGTGTCTATGCCACAGGATTGTATCACAAGTCCTAGCTGATTAAGACTTGATTAGAAATATTACAAATAAAATTCCATGGGAATTCTTTTACATTTTCAGTTTTAGTTAGTTGAAACTCAAACTTCATAACATAACTCAAAATAATACAAATTCAGTAAAGTATGTGTTTTTAGATGTGCTTTAGGTTGGGGCTTTTTAGCCTAAGTAGGTCATAAGAAATTAAGAAAAAATTAGATTCTTTTTTATTTGTTTAATTTTCTATATTGCTTTGTCACTTATTAATTTTTGTTTTAGTCATTTTTCTCTTTTTATACCACTGTTCATAGTCCAGCCCCTTCTGCTACCTTCATTTCCCTTCTACTGTTATGTGTACAATAAGTATCTGCACCATATAAACACTGTCTAAGATATGACTCCAAACTTTTTAAAAAAATCTGTAACTGTTGAGGCCAGAAAATATCAAGACTAATAGAAAAGCTTTCCTTCCATTTCATGTTCTCTTAGTTACCAAACAACACCATTTTCCTCACAAATATTGAAAACTGCTTTAAAAAAAAAAACAGGAATACTTTTCTGTTCATCTTCTCTGTGTGTACATAAATTCCATACACATAAAAATACATTAACATAAACAGTTTCATATGCAACTTTTCAACCAACCAACCTGAAGACTACAGCTGAAGCTCTGAAATACAAATAGCACAATTTTATGCAATACTTCTAATATCTTCCTTTATTAGCCTGGAGAGCTGTGCCATCTCTACAAATCTTTGCTGTGTTATGCAAAGCTTCTTGAGAAAGCACCTACTGTTTATATCTGGTTTTGTCTTTTATGAGTGCCTTTGATCCTGCTTTGATCTTCTTGTTTCAGTCAGTCTCACAGAATGAGAGCCAAGTAGCATTAAAATCCTTAGCGTGTTTCTAAAAGCTATCATTTAATATTTTGGAAAAAGTGAGACCATTAAAAATCTTTTTAGCGAGATTTCTGTAAAGCTTTGATTGAAAGAGGTAGTTTTTAATTCTTAGATTAATATTAATATAATTCAAAGAATTAATTTTCTAAATCTAGTTAGGCAACACATTTTCTCAGTTTAAAGGATGAATAATAAAGTCAAGATGCTCTAGTTCAGTGTTTTTGAACAATTAAAATATGCAGAACGCCTTTAATTTCATTTAGGTGAAGACATCTAATTGGGAAATTACATTTTAGAACATAGCTAACCATACTGCAATAGAATCTAACGAGTAAGGAAATGTCAGTAACAATGGCCACATGCCAGCCCAGCGAGCCTGCTGTTTCAAAGGTAATGTTACTCCTGTATCTAACACATAACTCAAAAATGTTTGAATGAGTGGTAGTTACAAGTCTATCAGATCATACAATTCAGTACTATGTTCTAATATACTTTGTCACAGACCCATACAGTATGCACACAGGTATTGATCAATTTGAAAACTGACACATTCCAGATATGCTTTTTCTAAGCATTTGTACACAGAAACTGGATTATTTAACAAGAAACTATCAAACCAACATCATCAGCTCCAACTGAAGATTCATAATAAAAGATTAAGAATGCTTCTCATTCAAACTATGCTTGCCTTGTTCAAGAATTTCTCAATATCAAATACATTAGAGATTCCTGTGGCCCATGACTGGTCCAGAAGCAAAGATACGCTGATTACCTCGCTAGCAAACAGAACAGTAAAATGGAAGATCTTCTCTCTGCACGCAGTGCTCTCATAGGTCTCTCCTCCATACCACCACTCATACTTCTCCCCCAAATTCTAATATTAAAATAATTTCTTTGACACATCTATCCTTCTCTTAAATTTGGATTAGATTAGCCAACATTTCATTTCAAAAAAATAAGGGGAAGATGAAGGAGGGAGCAAACGAAGTAGGAAAGAGGACTAAAAAACTCTGGGCAAGTCAACCCAAACGCTTTCTAACATAGTTCATCCCTTGCCGCTCTGTTATGTTCAAATAGTTCTACAAAAACCATCTTTTTTTTTTTTTTCTCTTCTGGACAATTATTTTCAAGTATTTCATGTTCCATGGAACTTAAGCCTCATACTTTAGCAACAGAAATCCTATACCTTGACAGAAGGAAACAGCATCTTCTCAACTAAATGATGCAGGGGTTTGATGATGAGGTCTCAACCTCTGTCAGAAGTTTGTCTGGAGCCACTGTGCGCCTGCATTGTGATTTCTAGAATCCAGTTATTAAATTAAACTAACTGATGCCCACAGAAAATATTTTATTAAGGCACTAAGGGCTTCAGTAGCTTTCCAAATAACTAATTCACATAGAGAATTTGTGAGTCATTAAAAATTTACAAGGTGTTATCATTCTCTTCCTGGTTCACCTTGCAGTTCTGCCCTCTCAGAAACTTTCCGTCTTTTTCATATTATGCTTAGCTGCATTAAAGTATGCAAGTCTACACACAAAAACTGACTTTAATAATTTGGACAGTTTTGACCACTTCTACAAGGCAGACAGAATTTGCATTGCAATGGATTTACATGTAAACTATTCAGTAGTGCCCTAGACAGTGCCAATAACCTCTAATCTGATTGTAGGCATCTCAGCCCAGCTGAGTGACAGCTATAAAGGAACCAAATTGAAAGCTTACAGTGGTCCAAACTGTTGGTTTTCTTGGCTCAATGAATTAATCAAAACTAATGTTCACAGCCTGTCTGTAAAAAAAACTTTAAAGACTACCTAGTCTACAGGTAATTATTTTTCTTTCTTCATCTCACTCTTGCAATGTTACATTAATATTCAGAGCTGTGGTTTTACTTGGGCATTTATTTTGTAACAAGCTCAAAGATGAGAAAGCAAATATTTGCCTTTAAATGCAAACAAAAGAAAAATAGATGTTATTATGTGAATAAAGCTTTCCTTTCTCTCCAGTCTTCTTTAATCAGTTAAGAAACTAATACACTTGTAAAAAGACAGGAACACTGATTTGTGCACTGTATTCCCTAAATCCTGTCAAATAGAATAGTCTGTTCTTGACTTTTACAGAAGATCCACCTGACTCACACTGTGTATTAACTGCAGAAATCAATTAGCTGGAAGATAAACCCATTATATCCTATATCATAGGAATTAAATTTTCCATGTACGGGTGTAGAAGGGGAGCCTCCACAATATGAAACACAGGATGGAATCACTATGTGATTTCTTTATGGGTCTACTGGAAACCTAGCTGAAGGTTATGCACATCCCTATATCTCCATATAAAATTCTAATAAAACATAAAAAAAGCTTCAGAATTCTGCGTCCATACTTAACACAAAAATCTGCAACCCAAAGTGGTTCATTTAATGAGCTGTGGAGGAAAAAAAAAAACAAAAACCGATTAAATGAAGATCCTATTTTTCCAAAGATCTACTGGCACATTTCATTTGAAATATAATAAAGGCAACCACTTCACACTGATGGAAATACAGACAGGCAACATTCCTATTAACTTCACTGGTTGATGTTCCTACCAACTTTATCTGTGGTTAGTTATAACTACGGATAAACCTCTTCAAGATCAGGAACTTACACTGCTTCACAGAGAACTTAAATGGTAATGAATATTTTTTTCATTAAATCAGTAAGCAAAAATAGCATGTTCTTTCATTGCTAATTATCTGTAACTAGATAAAAGAATCTACTCATTGGGAAATTTTCAGTTTTCTGAACAAATTTTAGTTTGAAGATTTCTTGTGAGGTATGTAGTACTCAGTACCGACCAGCAATATGCACTCATAAATTAATAGTAGTCTGTGGGATTGATTTTTTTTGGGTCACAGGAAAATGATCTCTTTTTGTCAGATGAGCCCAATACTTCACTAACCTTTCTGAAATAAATGTAAGATAGTGAGATACCGATTTCTTTTTGTATCTACACAAATACCAAGAGCAGGCCTTAAAATTCAGTTTCCAGAAACACACCAACAGAAGAAATGTTTCTTGAACAGCTAAAAACAAGTATTTCCAACATTCACAATAGCCAAAGTCTATAGCATTTTCATACATAAGAGTTAACTTTAAGAGCCCCGGACAAAATTCAGCATAGCTGAAAAATTCTGACAGCATTTTAGATTTTTGTCTTAAGTATTCCATTATTCTTGTTTCTGCAAGTCTGACAAGAGGACTACAATGAAAAACACCATGTAGGTTGGAAAAAACAAGGGGTCTTTCTACCTGCTATGGCAATTTGTTTGACATAATTATCATATGCCTTCATTAATTATATTCAGAGTTTGACAATATGTCATTTACACCACACTTAATCTGGTATTATAAACAAAACTGGCCAGATTCAAATTACATGAGTATTGCTATTAAATAACTACAGACAAACATTTGCTTGGTCATGCCTTTTTGCCTTTTTTTTTTCCTTTTTGTATGACTTTTCATGGCCTAATCACAGGCCCAGAACCTGGTACCACTCAGATATGCATTTTTGGAAAAGTTACATTTGTGTTTGAATGTTTGAAACACTGGGGTCCTGAATTGTACTCTATCGGTTTTATACATTTTCCTTTTTTCAACACATTTGTATTCTAGGAAGAAAATTATATAATTCCACAATTAATTTCTACCTGCTGTGACAGTGCACCCTCAGGGTAAATATGATTTTTTATATTAACACACTGAAAGCTTCCACTGTGATTGACCTTAAAGACACTGACAAATTAATTACTTTGCTCATCAATATGGCATGGCAGCTAAAAGATTTGAGCAGATACCCAACCAGTTAACATGCATGCTGCCATCTGCTGAATGTGACAGCAAGGGATTTGTACTACTCTGTCTGAAAAGAAAAGCTGTGCTGCTTTCCAAGAAGTGCTACCAAACTCCCCATTCACAAGTCAAACAATGACTGCTCATTTTCCGTAAAAAGATTGGTAGCCTCTCATGGGTGGTTTTTTTTCACCCATGGGTTTACAACTAAAAAGGAGACTATCTCAGCAAATTCATAAAAACTTTGGGATTGAGTCCACTGCTTAACAGCTGAAGCTAGATCATGTTCAAAAAGATCATTAGATTTATATGAACACTCATGTAGTGACGATATGAGAAAGGAATTTCAGTTTATGTACCTCATTGTCAGCCCTCAGTATTACTCTGATTTAAAGCGCTCTCCTCTGGCTTGGAAAAAAAAAAAAAA
>VZRN01005387.1:814433-873391 GCA_013397935.1 Dasyornis broadbenti
GAGCCGGCCCGCGCACGGCGTATGCGGTAGCGGGCAATGCGCCGGGTGGCTCCGGGGAGAGGCGGTTGCGTGTCCTTGCCTGTCCGAGCGGCCGGGCGGGAGCGCTCGCGTCGGGAGCGGCTGTCCCCGGTTCCCGGCGTGGCGGCCGGGGCGGGGGGCGCGGTGCCCGCCGTCAGAGGGGCTGCGGGGCCATGCAGCGGGGCCCTGGGCCCCGGCGCGCAGGGCAGGGCACCCCTCACCCCTCAGCTGCCCTCCACCCCCGGCAGCACCCCTCGCTCGCAGGAGCTGTGTCCGCCGCAGAAGGACAGCGGCTGCGGGGCGGCTCCAAGCCGGTAGCTGTCCAAGGCCGGTCGCTGTCCAGCGCGAGCCAGCGGCGATCCATCCCGCTCCAGGTAGGGAGGCGTTTATAGCGCTGGGTGACTGCACCACTTGTGGGGAAGCAGCGAGGCTCTGGAAGCTGAGATCGGCAGCCTCCGCCTGGAAATACATTTGTTTAGTGGGGAACTGGAGGCATCACGTGAAGACACTGAATTTAGTACTATAGCCACGCTCCGGGCTGCTGCGGAGTTTTGTAATTTACAAACGTGCTCCAGTCACCAAGACAGCGCAGCTGATACTGACATAATGAGAAAAGTAAACAATATGTTTTAACCATGCAGCCTGGCTTGTGAAGGAGATTTTAGATAAAGTCATTTAGAAAATCGGAGTTGCACTCTACCACTTACAAGCAATAGTGACTGAAAACCCCCAGGTCTGCAGATGTCTGTAGTGCTGTATTTTATAGATGTAGATGTCTCATTTGTCTAGTTTTTTTGTGGCATACAGCCTTGTAACTGTGAGCATTATAAAAACGTGACAAAAGAAAACATTCTTATAGTATTGCAGTCCATTACCAGCAGCAGTCCGTACTGCGTTGCCACAATTTACATTGCATGTTGGTGAATGTCATTTTAATGATACCAGTTAGGTACCAGACAACCATGTGAGGCAATGTTCAGCTCCTCTGCCAGGTTTCTCGTTTAAAATAAAGATATTAATCATACACAAATATGCACTGAATGTCCAAAATATGGAAGGGATGCTCCCCTTTGAAAACAAAAACAGAGCCTAAAAAGCAATTCAGTGGAAATCTGATTTACGGATGCAGTTTTCTGACTGCTTTTCAATCAGCAAGATACAGTGACAACTTAAAAAAGCAGGAGCTGATGGAGGATTAATAACATTAGCTGAAAAATTAGTTATATCACTTCTATTAAATAAGAGCTATCTGAAAGTATGAAGTGTTGCTGTGCCCCTAAGGAGAGCTCATCAGGCAATGCACGCATGGGAGTTTCACATCTGTGTGAACAGCAGCACATGGTCTCATTATAATTACAGGTTTCCACACATTCACTTTCTTATTTTTCTGTCACCTTTAGCAAGATCCATTAAAGAGGCTGCATAAAAGCAAGAAAAGCAAATTAGCATCATTCTCTGTCCACAGAAGAGTAAAACCACTAATGAAGCAAACAGAGCTGGCAGAATAATTCTTTTTAGTGCAGGCCCCAAAATAACACTGGGAAAAAATGTTCCATCTTACGTCTGGGTCACCATCCAGCACTGAAAAACAAGAGGCAGACACTGGAATGAAATGGCACAAATGAACTTTGGAAACTTTGCTTCTAGCCCTTTTGGCTGTGGCATGCTGTGCAGAGGGCATGAAAATGGCCTTTTATTCATCACTCCGTGTGACATTTTCAGAGATATTCAGATGTTCTTTCCAGGCTCTTTTGACTTTGTCAAGGGTCAGGAATGAAAAAAGCTCAAAAGTCCTTAATACTGGATTAAAATTAGAGCCCTTAGTTGAAATCTGGTGTTTATCAGAGCTAATTGGATTTTCAATGAATAAAAAAAATGAGATCAAATGGATCCTACACCACATTAAAAAGTGCCACATAGCACATATTAATTAAATTCTGTTGACTATGAACAATGTATTTCATATTTCTGTAAAAAAATTTTACAAGGTTTTTCTAGCAAAAAAGTACAAGTTCTGCCTGAACACTCACTTCAGAAATGGAACTAGCACTCAATTATTTATCTTGCTTTATGCCAAACTGAAACAGAATAATAATTTTCTGCCCTGCAGGTTGGGAAGCAAATCTATCACATGAAACTAATTGTAGGAAACAAGGGGATGGTAAATTCTTTTCCAGAAAGAATTGTGCAGTATGCTCATGACTACACAGACAACTTTTTACGCGCCCTTGACACTCACAAACTCGTTAGCTTAAGAAGATGAATGACAACAGATATTTCAAGTATACACAATACACTTCTAGTCATGTCCTACATAACTTTCAGCTAATAATTTATTTTCTTGATCAACTATTTTAAAAGAATGCCTGGGGGAATAAAAAAAAATCTTTAATTTAGTACCAGGCCATCACTGACTCAAGACTGCTGTCCACAGGCACTCTTATTATGACAGAGATGTTGTGCTCAACTTACTCAGTTATTTACTGATAGTAAAGTGTTTAAGTATCGCCATCTTATGGTAAAATATGTAACAAAAATTTATATATCTAGTTTATTCTCCAATCTCTGAAACAATAAGATTTTATTTCAACCGTAGGAATTTTATTGCCCATGCTTTTGAATTCTTTTTTAAACTTGATATAAAATATTGATCAGCTGTGGAAATTCTTAACAAATGAAAGGCAGCTCACTAATGATAAATTTTAACACAGTGCTAATTACTGAGTATCAATTTAAGATACTTATTAAATGTTGTATTTGTTGAGTTTACTCTATTTTTTTCTCTGTATTTACGTAGGATTTTTTTTTTTTTTAATTATCCATGGTAATATATTTCACTAAAGATTTATTTCCAACAGGGTGGCTAGACATTCAGCACAAAGCCAGCTGCAGTGAAAGGATTTGGATATAAAATCTTCCTTTCTCCTACTCACAATTTCAGTATCTTGAAAGAAGGAAGTATCCAATATTAGGAAATTTCTAAGAGTTACTGCTAGATGGCATCTCTGTGCTGCTTTTCTACGCCTGGAGTTTTCTGTAATGACCTTCACAGTATGGAAAGTGGACTTCTTTTGTAAGGGTTGCTTTTACCAGCATTTGATAATCACAGCGGTATGACCAAGTAAGCATTTTATAGTGAGATAAAGCTGCACCACACAGAAATGAATCTCAGCATTTTTCAGAGTCTAGATAGCATTTTTTAAGTTTGATTTTGGAAATTTAAATAGATCTGAAAAATATGTTCATGTTTCAATGCAGTTAATGAACTTTAGGCTTTTAAATTTTATAATGGTTTTATATCCTACGTCTGTTGGTTTCCATCATTTGAATTTTGCAAAAAAATTTCAGAAAAGGAGTGCCAAGTACAATCCCAAATAGAAGCTAAGTGTAGTATTATTGAGGGCAGTTACAGAAAGGAACTGTGATTGATATTCATTGCATGGGATAATGGGATGGTTGGGAACATTAACATTAAAAAATAAAAGCTGATTTGAAATCAGTCATCTATTTTTTAATGCTTAAACGTCACATCTTTGGAAAGGCTGTGTTTCTAGATTTTAAAAATCTTTGATTTTCAAGCATAATCAGACTATACAAATCTGGTTTTCCCAAATTTCAAGAACTTGTCAGTAGGAAGAGTGCACTGCTTTGGTACCGCTTAGCAATACAAATCAATGTATCCCTATTGCAAGAATCTATAAGAATACTATGTACAGCAAAGGGTTACCCCAATACACTGTTTTATTGAAGATACGACTCATAGGACTACAATACACTGCAAAATTAAATCTCATTACCTACTTGGAAATTAATTTACTCTGTTTGCTGCAGTTTTAGTAGCTAGTCAATTTGAAAATCATACATAATTATTTAACCTCCAAGATTTAAGAGTGCTCTTCATCATTAATTGCTGAATGTGGTCAGCTCTCACTTGGTGTCTGCTCTCCCATTTCTGAGGAACATGACTCAATAGCCATTGAAGAACATCCTCTTACTGTCAATATGCCCTGGGCTCTCTCCCAGGTGTCATTCCAGTTATTTTACTCTCACTCTAGTAACTTCAGTCAATATGTAAAGACCCAAGATTGTACTTAACACTACTTGTTCTTCCTGCACTAATCAATACAGTGCCTTCTAACCTTTCAGTCCTGGGGGGAAAAAAGGATGCTTCATATATTTCCTATTTATCTACACTCAGTGACATCCACCATTACATTATATAAATCACAGAAAACTATTCACTACATCATTTTAAGTAACATCAATTACTTATTGGAAGAGAATATGCAAAAACACACACGTGAGTGACATCTGCACGAGTGCTAGCTCTCCTGTTGCTATCAGATATCACATGGTCTTTAAGGGCTTTTTAAAACTGTTGCTACGGGAAGAGGTCTTTTTTTTGTCTGGTTAAAAACCGATTCCTCCGCTGCTCATTACTATTATAACTTCTACTCATTTGAATACACTCAAAACCAATATATATGTTACACAAAATCTCAAAACCAGTTGTGTACCTAAATAATTATATTTCCAGTAGAGGTATATTGCCTTTAGGTAACCAGGCTTCCACCTTTCTTCTATGTTTGGCCAAGTCATAAGCCAGTGAAGGAGAATCAATTCACAAAGTCTGCAAAGAAGTAAAAGCTGAAGCAGAGAAGACAACTGTCAGGTAAAGGAAATGCAGTATTGAAGCTGTTAAAACAGCATCAAGCTATAGCTGTAAAAGTGGTGTTTCTAGCTGGCTGCAGATTTAACACAGTTTTGTTTAAATATCTAGTTCAAATTACGTGAAATTCATAAGGGACCTATTGAGAAATGAACTGGGAGTCATCAGAGAGGGCCCAGTCTATTTGGGGCACTGAAATCCCCTTTTACAAAACTGCTGTATGACAAAAATGCTTCAGGGCATCACTTAGGCATTCTTAGTGAATCTTGACTGAAAACCAGAGAAAATTCAGAAGCATTCTGTAAATCTTTGCAGCAGTAGTCTGGGAGAAGTCCTCTCAAGGACCATCTTTCACAAGAACAGCAATCTATCCTACTGCTTCCCTCCACAAGGCAGTAGATTTCTTGTCTAAGACCAAACCTAGAGAAAGCAAGGACTTTGTGTGCCTGGGTTTGTGTACAGAATTCTTTTCATGAGTGGGTATTCAGAAGCAGTGAAAAAGTTACCTTACTTTCCGAGTTTCAGAAATTCTTGGATTTACCTCAGAATTCCAGATCAAATCTTATTACTCACATGTTTTTAAACCAAGATATGTGACCCAAGCACTTTATTCTATCCACTTGAACCATTCTACCCAAGAATCTAGCCAGCAGAATTCTTAGTCCTCTAAGGCAGAAAAAACCCCAGAAATACAGTAGAAATACATATTACACTTAAAAGTACTTTGAAACGTATCTTGGACATAATCTCCAATGTCACAGCATTACTCCCAAGATTCAGTGATGCTTCACTGTAAGCATGGACTGCAGCTTCCAAATTTTCCCTTAGTGACTCAAAGAAAACTTCTATCAGCAGCACAGTTTAACAGAACACTTGAAGCTGTTTCAAAAACACGGCTATTTTTATTGTCATTGTTTTAAGTCCTGATGTTAAGGGGCTTTAAAGTCTAGACTTCATTTTATTTGGAATTAAAGAATTCATGTTTCTGTCTTAAAGAGACACCAAGACGCCAAAATGCAAAATAACAAGGCCCCTTGTATGGATAAGTTTATCTCCATTCCATCCCATTTGGAATAGGACTAAACTAGTTTTTAATAAATAAGGAAATAACTGATGTATCAGATAAAAATGTTTGTCTAGGTAGGCATGTGTTGTCTAAAACTAGGCGATCTCTAGTCTTCATTTTTACTGGCCAGCTCCTAGAAGTGGTTTCCTAATAACTGCTTTTTCTGACAACAGGACTGATTCATACCAATTAACTGAAAGGAAACGGCACGAAATACAAGCAGTTTTGGTAGTACAAGCAGTTAACATTGAGAAGTAACTGTATCAATGGATGCAGGAGGATACCCGATCATTTGCTTACTGAAAGTTTCATGGATACATACTTTTCTTTGATACTATGCTATTCTGCTTCAGCTTCATGACAGAAATAACATATCAGAACAGACGTTACATATTGGAAAAGCAAAAGAAACAACCAGGTATATTTTTCATAAGTCAGTAAACAATCATAAATTGGAACTTGAGTTATAGCCAAATGCAGATTAAATACCAGGCCTGTGGATATGGAATTTTGTTAATTTTTACCCAGCTGCTTCTGTAGCTCTGTCTTTTCACAAGAAAGAAAAACATATTATGTAATTACTCATAAAATATGCAGTCCTCTTTATTTAAAATATTTTTTTCCTCTAGAGGAATTAAAGAAGCTTTAATATTCTGACCTCTTCTGAGCCTTTTTCAGACTTTTAAATCACATAAGTAACTAACCTAAAGCAGCGCCAGATAACACAAATGTAATGTTTTTCATCCTGCATTCCCCTGAAGAACGGTCATCTGTCTGCTGCACTGCCTTCAAACAAATCCTCGTAACTGTGATTTAGTGATTCTGTTTACTTATTTCACTGAAAAGCATATAGCAGTCAGCCTAACAGCACCTTAAGCAAGTTCTGAAAGCAAGAAGCCCTCTTCAGTGGTATGGTTTTGGGAAAGTGTTTGTGTCCTCCTCAAGCTGTAAAGTAACCCATAAAGGGACTGCTAGAACAATTGGGAAAAACAACTCCATTCTGAGTGAGAAGTGAGTGAACTCTCTTACTAAGAGCCAGTAACAATATGGCAAATATTCTTCTTAAATTATTGGGTCATGTTATTAAAAACATTTATAGAAATTTTCATGAACTTCTTTTCTTAGAACCGCTGCTATAGGAATCTACTTCAAAATGTGTTTCAGCGTGTCCCCTTCAAGGAAACAACTAAGCACTTAGGTAGTTTTCCAGGTATGAAATTGTAAATGCTATTTGAGTTTGGACTTCAGATTTAAAATTAGATTTACACAAATATGAACTTCAGCATTTAGAATAGATTAATACCTCTGGTGACAGCAAATATTATTGATCTGAGATCTCATTATAAACACAAACCTATGACACACTTCCTTAGTCATATTAAATGGGGTTGTTCAGTCTTAGCCTCGCTACTATAATCATTTTTTTCCTATTCTTTTTGTATAACCTCCTACATATTATTCTAACTATTCTACCTTCTTATAATAAGACTGTGCATTTTCAAAATGTGGTATTGGGATGTGTTTCCCAAGAAAATACACAGAAGGCAGTGGAGTCGTAACAAACGATTATACTGAGTAACAAGCAGTACACAGAATAGATGATAGCCCGAAAAATGTAGATCCAGCTGTAGATACAAACATTCCGTTCTCAGTTCTGAAAGGAAGTGTGGGACAGGTTTGAATTTATAATGAGATCTCAGATCAATATTGTTTGCTGTCATCACAGGGATTGCTGGACCCCTGCATAAAGAATATAGAGATGCATGTCAGGCAGGATAAACTAAAGACCAAGATTGCCGCTGACCTGTTTTCCATCCTGTCTCTGAATACATGCGCAGTTATGAAAACACTAAAAACATATGTGTTAACAATCTCCCATGAGCATCAGCTTTAGCCACAAACAAAAAGTATGGTCTCCTGCATTTCTGGCTTTTTACAACCTCAAGTTCCCTTCTGACTCTTTAACCTACAGGCCAATCCTACTGCTGCCTCTGCCTGCCACATAACAGGCAGGAATTTACTGACTTCCAGATACCTCCTCAGGCTCCAGTTTTCCAAGTGCCCTTGCTCTTCTTTGTGATTGACATGTTGATATTAAAATGATCTGGACTTCACTACTCAACAGGCTCAACCGAACGTATGTGTAGTAACACGTGCAATTAAACCAGATACGCAAAAATGTAGCTGAAAGGCAAATGAGTAAACTGGAGGCTATATTCCATACTATGTCACACAAAAATTAGAGTTTTCAGTCTTACAGAAGTCTCCTGGCCCTGAAAAATATACTGAAACCAGAAGCAAAGAATAAGAGAAGCTCCTCTTAGGCTATGTCTTTACCCTTCTACTGAATTTTCATATAAAACTCCTGAAGTTACAAATGCACCACATATGCATTCCCATGTTCTTTGATATAACAGGTTCACTTATGACATAAGAAAATCTGTCAGCTGTGGCTCATACAAGGTTAATTAGCTGATTTGCATTCTAATCCTTTTCAATAGGAAGTTTATAAAAATAATTTTTAATGACCTTCTGCTATACTAGTTCTGCAGATACTGCTGAAATAAATATTTCCGTATTAGCAGATGATACAGATATGTATTTCTACCTTGTTTCCTTTCCACACGTCTTGCTGTGATCAGCAGTCTATCCAGCAGAATTCAAGAAGCTCAGATTTCTGTGCTGCAGTTGTTGTCTTTTGCTGATCTTTGCCCTCTGGACTTGATTTCTCATAAAGCCACATACATCTGCTGCTCAAGTTCAAGTCAATGAATGTGAATATCTTCACTGTGGTGACAGAGTAAAATAAGTGTATCCAAGGTTCCAGGTACCAACCTTGCATTTATATATGGTACCCTGCTTTAAATGGTTGCTTTGTCCTTATCTGGAGTGGATATTGCTGTTACCATTCTGTGAGATCTCACAACATCAGCAATGTTCTGTGCTTTAAAATGGCAAAATACAATTTTAGCCTGCAGATGATATAGATACAGATATAAATGATACAGATATAGATATACAGATAGATATAGATATACATAGATTAGATAGATATAGATATAGATTAGATATAGATATAGATATAGATAGATAGATATGTGTGTGGTTTTCTGTGTGTGTGTGTGTGTATTGTTCCCCTTATTTCTCAATGAAAAAGTGAATCCATTTGAAGAAAATTTTGGATGGAAATATTTACTGAACCAGTGTTCTCAGAATGCCCCTTTTATTTAGACCACGGTGTCTGTCTTTTTTAGAGACAAAGTTCTCCCTCTCTATGGTGGTCTTTCTCACCTCAAGCACTCAGAAGAAAAACTGTATTGGTTAAAACACTCAGTCATCATTAAAAGTATTTCATGAAGCAATAACTTGCTTTTGTAAGTGCCACCAGCAACTAGATCGTAGAATTTTAGAGCAGGCAGAGAAGTAATTTCTCGTCCCCAAAATACCTTTATTTATGCTTCAGTCAGTGCTAGCTTTCTCCCTCTTCCTCCTCCTGTGCTGAGCTTCAGAAAGCAGCACACGAGGATGACCACAAATGCCTCTCATCTGTTCTTCCAACTCCTTCAACATCATCTGCATGTGGGGGGATGTACAGGCAGATCTGTTCCTCTCCCTCGACTAGACAGTGAAATTATCCTGGTAGATATGATGCACAAGGAGAAGGAAGGAATGTGTTGGCTCAGTTTGAGTTTCTTCCAGCCTGAATGAGAAGTGGAGAAACATTGTTTCTTTGGAAATTGCAAAACCAAAAGAAGACAGAATATATGACATGGCTTCCCTGATGTTTCTGATAAGGCCACTGTACAAGAAACCACTAAGTAATACCAAGAGCCTCGAATTTCCATTTTTTTAGAAAATGAAAGCAAAGGGATTTTGATGCAATACTGGCAGTAGTTGTAGTATTCAAATTTACCCAGTTCTAGCTTTGTCGAGTGAGAAAGCTACACTAATGGCTAAGGCCACCACTGTTGTTTATACAGAAGAAAAATTTAGCCAGATGCTATTGGCATTCATATTACATTCACCAGTGTCTTTTCCGGAATAAAATTAATTGGCTCTTACTAATAATTGTCATTTAGAAATACCACAGAAATTAAATAAGGTTAAGACTGGTTAGGCCAGTTAGTCCATGTCTGTACAAGGGACATGAGCAGTTTGTGTTTTCTCCTAGGGTTCCCCAAATCGCTTTCTAAATGGATGGTAAGGGTGGTGGTAGTTACTGAAGAATATGCCTGATAAGCCCTTCACTGCCTAGTTCTTCTGTTAAATCGGCACAAGATTGCATCTTTTCTCCTTCAGAATTTTCCCAAATCACATGCAGTTAGATATCGTCTAACACTCACATTCTCATCCTCATTAGCATTCTTGGATATATACTATTTGTATTTTCTGATTTTCTGTGTTTAATAGCCTCTAATACTTAAGAATGATCAATGCTATCTTTTCAGTTTCTTGTCACTCTGGACCCCTACCTCCAGAAACAATTCTTCTAGGCAAATATTTTTGTATTGAATTGTCACTCTTTTGTTATCCGTTGTCATAAATTTCTTACAGTTGTAATGACTTACTGTATCACATCATCATTAGTTTCCCAAACTGAGCCAGATTTTATGAAACAAATAAATGGGATATTCTTCTTTTCCAGTATTTTGCTTCTTCTGCAAAATTTCTGCTATCATTAGCTAATTTAATACAAAAGTCCTCAGGCTTCTCCTTTCTTCTCTCTCCAAAATGCTGATTGTAATTCTGTACCCACACCCTTCTTGTTTGCAATCTTGGAATGCTTTCTGACTAGCCACATTCCTTAGAGGTCCTCCTAACAGCTAGGGATTTGTGTTTGCCATTCAGTTTTCTTTAGAGGATGGCTTCTTTTTCCAGGAACCTTTTTGATACTTTTTGGTTTTGAGAGATTAAGAGTTTTGCTAAGTTTTGGCAGATTCCTTCTGTATTATTTCATATGGTGAATTTTGTTATTTCTATTTTCTTTAATAATAATTGGAATTAATTCCTCTGAACTGCAATAAGAGCACATCAAGCCAAATGCACTGTTTCCCTAGGAAAAATATTCCTAACTTATAAGAATTTGCATGATTGTGGTTTGTGCCTCATATATGTTTGATTTTACTTAAAAGTTCTTAACAGGCAGATCTAGTAACTTGTTCATTGGACTGGAAAGACTTTCAGCTATCCTTCCAAAGGCATATATCCAAATTCTGGATCAGTTACTCCAATTAGTATCAGTTTAATTAAAATGCTTCATGTCAGACATTGGGCAGGGCAGGGCGGGGAGGGTAAAGAACCTACCGCAGCCTAAAGGAGCCATTTTTAATATATTCATTGTTTTGGGAAGGCCTTTTATAACACAAGTCTGTTTGAAAAAAGTATGGAGTTTGTGATGGAAAGAAGGATGAAAGCAATAAGCTAAATAGTGGATACATTGTGAAAAATGTGCTAAGTACTCTGAAAAATTGAAAGAATAGGCTTAGAAAGGGAAGATAACAAGAAATCCAAATGATACAATGTGAGGTTAAAATAGATAATTCTACTGGGAACAGCCTGGAAACACTAAAAATGGAAACATCTGAAAAAAACTTGCTAATACCTGTAGATTATTTTGTCTTTCACAAAGGCACTGACCTATTAATAAATATGAGACTAACGGTACCAAAGTAGCTTGGGACTGGGATATATTTAATTAAAAAATACACTGCTGAGTGGCTAAAGAAAGCCCTATGGCTAAACCTCCCTCTGCCCCTCAATCAGTTGTGAGTTAGGATGTTACCATACCTTTGGCTAGGTCAGCAGGCCTGTGCCCATCAAAGAGCATGTGGACAGAAGATTATTTGGACAAGCACATCAATGAGAGATGCCTGGGAAGAGAATGGGGATGAAAGAGCAAATGATTCGATATTTTTAGCTCCTAACACACCGCCCTCAGTAGATGGGAAAGAAAACAGAAGCAAAATCTTCCACAAATAGTTATTCCAATTTTTAAACAAACGTAGGTTAAAAATTGTTTGTACTAGTTTCCTATCAAGCAAAATCAATGGCAAAGCAGAATGCTAGGTGAATACTGTCATTTTGAATACACATTCATGATTTCTACTTGCATTTGTACAGGATAACAAATTTTCTCTGCTCACTTAAGAAATACCGATATATTTATGGCTTATCAATCCAGTGTTGCTTAAATTTTAACATTCAGATTTGTGAATTATTCATAAAATAGCTACACACTAGGAATTATTTATAGAAATGTTGCTGAAAATAGGACTCTTTGTAGACTGATTCTAGTAAAAGAGAAAGCTAATTTTGTTAAATTGTTTAGATCAAATTATCTGCTTAGCCTAATTATTGAGTATACAGTACAGTCTATTTTTAACTATTGCACTGGGGCTCTCAGCACTTCTCGGAAGAGTGAGATAGAGCCCAACATTCCTTTGCTGCTGTTCTGGAGGCCTGCTGTGAATATGCAATTATGAATGGATTCAGTGTGTGAATTTGCTTTGAACTGTACCGCCTTTCATTGTGTTTTTGGGAACTGCTAAGCCATCCTCTTCTGTTTCTGTCCAGGTTTTTGTCCTTTGGGGATATCACACAGCACTGCAGGAGCAATATGAGAAAGAGTAAGAAAAGCAAACAATATGACTGTTATTACGGGATTCGCAAGGGATTTCTATAGCACAAATCTCGGGACAACAGATTTCTTTATTCCATAGCTAGAAAGAGAATGTGTTGGAGTTGTTAGCCTGAGGTACAATTCAAATGAATTAGGACCCCTAGGCCAGTGTTTCTGCACAAGGACCAACGTAGTTGCAAACACTGCCTGCACTGCAGCAGGAAAACAGTGGCAAAGGCTGAGGCTTGACTTAAAGGCAAAGAACATCAGAGAGAGGCATCTGATCCTAAAAGATCTCTCTTACAGAACAGTTTTTGTTTATTCTTGCTGCAGAGTTATAAGATATTTTATCAGAAAAACACAATCACCCTGCACTCCAAGTCCCTGGGGAAAAGAATTATCTTATTTTCCTATTTCAGTACTCTTTTTCTATTGCTGCCTAGGAAAAAAGAAACACCAAAAAACACCCCCAACTTTTTCAAAGTTTCTCCAAGTTTGGATTTCTCAGATTTTTTTGCTCTGTCATATCTAAAGATTCATTAAAGGGAAAAAGAAACTTCTGAGGCTGAGAACTGTAAAAGTTCATATAAAAGCTTCAGGAAAGCACGAATGGGAATTCATGTCTTCATTAATACCAGAGCGTATCGTACTTTGAGGAGAGAAGCCTTAGCAGGTCTGTCTGCTGATCCTCAGCAGATCTGTTCAGGCAGCATAATGCCTGGATGATTCTATGGACTCGAGATGTTTCAAAGGGACAAAAAAGAATTATACCGAGGTGTCAGAACTTGAAGTCCTTCTGGTAAACCCTTTGGCCATTGGGTTTGCATATGGTGCGTAAGGATAGCATAAAATTGCCTTCTCTGTGGTCTCTGTTTCTAACTGAGAAATGCTGCAGTCTCTGAGCACTGTCAGAGGTCAAACAAGCAGTTACAGCAGTTGAGGATCTGACCCTAACTAAACTCCTTCTTGTAATTCTGTGGTGTTACTGGGTCTCCAGTGATCCTGCCATCCCCAAGCCAGTCACTTCTGGCTGTACCTGGGGCTGACATCTGCACAGCACTAGAAAGTTAGAAAGATAAGACAGAATCTGGCCACCATTCCTTAACGTCCTTGTCCCCATTTTCTTCTTTCCCTCTTCCTCACAAAAAGGAATCCTAAGCTGAAATAACAAGATATTTTGTGCATCATTGCTGTCACCAGTTCTCAGAGAAGTTAGGCTGACTGAGCACCCATTCCAGTGCTGAAAAGAAGTCTGTTTTCTCTGTAGTGAAATTCTCTGTTGTCTTCTCTCCTTAAAAGATTTTTAACAAAGAAAGTCATGCTACTATTTACTCCCTGTTCATCATTAGCTAAATAAAACTGCATAAATATTTCATTCTCGTAAAACCTTAATATTCAAATAAACCAACGTACTCCAGCAAACACATCCATTATTACAGATTACTCTGAGTTGATCGGGTACGTGTATAGATGTTTTTCCCCCCTAAGCAATAGTTATTTGTTTATTATATTTGGAAAGAATAGAAACTCGTCCTGAGTGTCTTCATTCTATTTGTCTGGTGAACCAATGAGCAAAAGCAATGTCCAGAGAACAAAGCTGTGACATCCTTTACATCCTTAGTAGTGTAAACCAGGTACCATACTGAAGACAGTCACTTCAGGGTTAGTCTTGGATATCAGAAGACTCAATGTGCCTCTGTAATTTTTGAGAAGACACATACACTTGCATAATCCACTGACTTAATGCTTGGAGTCATCACTGGCTACCACCTTAAGGTACGCTCAGGGTTGCATTTCATACACACAAAGGTTTGTGGAACTAAACATCATTTATATTCAGTAAGGCTTTTGCTCATCATTTTTCTTTTAGTTACCATGCAGACACTGTTTCATTTTTTGCTAACACCAGGACTGGATATCTACAAAACACAGATATGGTAGTTTGAATTCACACTTCTGGGGGGTTTTTTCAGCTCAATTTTAAGGGACTAATTTGAGAACAGTGCAATAGCAGAGTACGAAAAAGAAAGTGGTTCTGTTCTTTCTGTGCATAGTGACAGACAATTTCTTTTACCATGCACCCTTGTAACCAAGTAACTATGTTTGGTAAAGAGACAATATGGAGCAAAATTCTTAATCCTTATCCTGTCTAACTGACTAAGAATTTAGGGATTTATCTCTGCTGAACAATTGTTTCACATTATTAATATATTATGACCTTTACTCTGTTTAATGGTGAGAAAATACATTGTTACCTAGTGTTTAGTGTTTATTGTACACAACCTAGAAACAAAGTGCACTTATGTGATGTTGTCTCACACACGCATTTATATTCTTCACACATTGTGAAAGAGTGTATAAATGTGCTGCTTCCTCATACACGAGTTGGATTTGTGTTATACCAAATCTCCAGTTTACAAGTCAGATTTCAGCACCAGTCTATTCAATTACAATCAATAGGTGTCACTTCTGTTCTACCTGCCTTGCTGGCACTCCAGGCTTTACCAATTTAACTGTAGCTTCATATCCATGACAAGAAGATGCATTTCTCATATCACATGGAAAGTAACAGGGTTTTAAAACTCCTCTGTGTTGCTGGGCTGACTGAACACATTAAAATATTATTACATCCTTAGGTTAAATTCTCAGCCTAGATTAAAATCATTATTATTATCAAAGAGAAATTAAGGAGAAATTTGAAAGACAATGAAATGGAAAATAATTCAGTCAGACTTGTTCCAGACTTAAATACTTAATATCTTTCTGTGAATTCAGATTTGGTTGAGCAAAGAACTCAAGCTTGGATAACCTATTAATAACCCATATGAAGCAGTTTTGTGGAGTCCCTCTGAGAAGCTCCCATGGCACTTAGGAGATGGATAATTAACTGCACCATTGGGACAGCTTCCCCCTCCACGGAGTTTCCATAGCATGCCCATCAGGAAAACCTCACTGTACAATTCGTCTCTACTGATTGAACCTGAAAAGATGAACGTGCAGTAGAATTATTTGCCAAGTGACACAAGTTGATCCCTCATCCTTAATGGAAATTGTGTTCCTAAACCTTCACGCTTCTCTAGCATGTAGAGTACAACTCATTTCCAGATGAAGTGAGACCATTCTTTCCCTTTATAAAATTGTAAAGAAAGCCTTTGGAAACTATATAGGTCATCTACCTCCAGATTATGCCCTGGGGATACAATTCTCAATGATCGTTAGATTGGTTTACTATTATATGAACAGCACAAAGAAAGAATTGTTTCCCCCTTTAATCCCAAAGATGTTAATTATTGCTGTTAATAAAAGAAAGAATTTACTATTCTTGTCACACTGCCTCATTTGCAATGGCAGATTATCTTGGGAAGAGAATTGTTTTTGTATTCCTCCCCATTCTGAAATTCTGTATAGCTCCCTTTGGGAAGAACAAAAGAACAGGACTCATTCTTCCTTATTGTCCTCAGCAGTCACATAGCTGATCTCACAATATGATGCTGACTTCATAATGCTTCCAAGTGTTTACCAAAATAAGAGAGAGAATGCTGTTTGTGTGTTTGACTTCAGATTACGACATTTCAGGAATATATACTCCTGTACCAATGAGGGGAGGGAAGAACTGATCCAGAGCTCAGTTTGGTTTTTAATATTTCTTGGTCTTTCCATTCTTATTCCTTCCCCATTTACAAAGGAATAATGCAGAAGAAAAAGTATTTATAAAGGGACACAGGAGGGACCCTTCCTTTGTTCGCTCTGACACTTACTTGGCATTTATTTTATCTCATTTTGACAAAATTACATTGCAGCTATCTGGAAGTGATATTTAGTCTGTTATGAGCTCTGCATGAAGTATTGTTAGATTTGATTTTGGTGAGCCTCCTCTTAGGAAGTTATTTCTAATTCATATGAGTTGCATGAACCCGAGAGCTCCATTAACCTTCATTATGCCTTCTCCTCACTTCGTGGACTGAGCTCACACACAAACACGAAGATGAGACATAAATGAAACAGTGTCTTCAAAAAGATTCCAAGCTTATGACACAAACTACTGATTTAAGGAGGCACAGCTAAGAGGCACAGCTAGCTTATCTGTGCTAAGATCACACTGGTGTTCTGTTTGTCTGCTTTAGCTTCTGACTTGAGCCTTGGTTTCGTGTCAGCCCAGAAGAGCTCATTTCCTGTCACTCTGCCGCCCTCTAAAAACATCACTCACTTTAACAATATTTTGGGGGATCCTCTAGCCCCCCCATTTTAATCTCAAATGAAAAACTACAAAAGTCTCCTAGGTACTTTGGAAATTTTTCTCCTTCCCAGTTCACTCCCTCCACCAGAAACAAATCTTGTGCTCTCTGCCTTCATCAGAATGTTCACAGAATCATAGAAGATAAAGTAGAAACAGAAGCTCAAAAATGCGTTTAATCCATTCCTCCAAAACAGAAGAATGTAACGTACTTGCATCATAAACTCTTAGCCCTGCACCATCCTAGGAATACAGCCAAAATTTAAGTGCTTTATTCTGACAGATGATGTCAAAAGAACATTTTCTTAAAAGTGAAATGAACACATTTGTCTCAAACTAAGACTTCATGCCATGCAGCTCTTCCCTTTAGCTCTAAAGCCTTCAAAATCACTGAGTTTACCACCCGAGCATTACAGAGTTCTCACTCATAGCTATGCATTGAGCTGGCTGATGGAATGTGCAGGTGTGATTGAGCAGATCGAATACTGTGCTATGGAAAAGAAAGGAAAACAGTTGATCAAGTTAGTGCTTGATCAAATGTCACAAATTATATGCGTCTGTAGTTCAGGAATGTTATTCTAAAGATAACTGGCATGCCTTATGTTCCCCCTTTGTATCACTTCCAGTTCATTAACTCCTTTGTTTGTGTTGTCTCAGTTACAAAAGATGGTAACTTAGATTGTGCTTTTAAAAAACATGGTCCAAAGAAGGGACTTTACCTTGTTTCCTAGGAAGGTTTCTTAGAGTCCTTCTATTTCAACTGACAGGACACTACTTGTATTAAAACAACCTCAGCCTCTCTCCTTCAGCACCGTGCAAGATCTGGGTTCAGAAAGTGTGGATGTTGATGTTCTCTGGAAGTGCTCTGCTCCTTCGTACAGGACAGGGTGCACTTGCCTGGAAAGGTTTTCCTCAGTGCTCCTATTTCAGGAACCACTAAAACACAGAGATCTGGGAAGCCAGTGATATTTGGCCATGTAACATTGCAAGTAGAAATGTCCTAAGTGATGGAAAGAATGACACGTTTTTATAAATTCATATTATATTTTATAAAACGCCTTAAAAAGTTGCAGTTCAGGTTCCTCAAATCTAATTGTTCTTTTCAAAGAGTAAACAGTAATTTATATATTGCTTCAAGAGCAGAAGCAGATCCCATGTTCAGAGTCTTACACGTATTCATTTAATTATAGGATCTCCATGAATCTGTATCATGAGTAGACAAAAATAAGTATTGAAATAACAATCAGCAAGGTTCCATAAGGTGAAATATGAGGTTTTCTCTCAATTTCAGGGATTAAATAATCAATTTGTACAGAAAATTATCTCCAGTTGTTGATTAGAACAAAAGATACTTCACTGGGTCATAAAAATTTTTGATCTTATTTGCATTGCTTTGTGCTTCAGTAAAACTAAATCAGTCTAGGGTAGCGTGATTCTTCCATGCATGGAATAAAAACCATCCAAAAGCACCACTGTAAACAACATTTTTAGGATATGTGCACACTCCTTTACTACTGATAAGGAACTCAGGAGAAGCAATAACACACCAGTCGTTTTCCCTTAAATTTGCATCTCAGTACTAGAGCATGGCATTTCTGCTGCGTTTTCCTGAAGATTACAGGTTTGCCTTTCAGGAACCACTGACATGTATCCAGTAAAAACAACACAGAAGGATTGACACGGCCATAAATCACTCGCTACTGCAGCCTTGGAGTTGCCAGGAGTCCCTGCTTATCACAGCATAACCCAGAGCCGGGTGCAGCCTGTGGTGCCAACCAAGGTCTCAGAAGTCCAGGAAGGCGGTGAGCAAGAGAGTCACATAATCCAGGGGGCTCTTCACGTTCAGATATCCTTTCTCAGCCAGTGCTGGGCAGCTAGAGGGTCCCAGAGCAGCCTAACACAAAGCAGAAAGCTCCTATTTCTTGATTTATGTCAGCCTTCACTCCTACGCTTCTGTCCTGTCCTCTCTGTGAACAAACTCAGTTTTCAGCTGCAGTTTTCTTTGGCTGCTCAGTTTTCTTTGGTAGGCTGTTGGTGTATTACCCAGTAGGAACACCATACTAGACTGAGGAAAAATCTTAAGAAGGGGTCACATAGAATAAGGGATAAAGAATATTACCTTGTTCAGTTTTCCATAATAATGTTCCAGACTGTTGCAAGCCTGACGACCCGCTGCCTCTTTTGTTCCTTGACTGTCCCTAGTCTGAGACAAACAGAATTATCCATTAAATCTCATGGTACCCTGTTACTGCATACATTTCTTTCTGTTTTAATCTGTTATTTTTATTTGTATGCTTCTTCCCTGCTTTCTTCTTTAATCTTATATTAGCATGCAAAGGATTTTTTTTCTTTTTTTCCTCCCTTACAATAGATTGCAGACAACTGTTTGCCAACCCAGAAGGCTTAAATTACAATATGAATACAGACTGTGAATTGCCTCAGATTCTTCATAATTACTGAAGACTGACTTTGTGCAGCAATGTAACTGTGTAGAATGCTGGGAGGCTTTTATCCTAATGGTTACATTCAGAATGCAGAAAGCAGTGCACTGTGTTACAGCTACGCTGCAGTTCATGTGCCTTTGGCATAAGTAACAGCTTTAAGAAATTTGGAATTATAATCTGTCCTTCAACATCTGATAAAGCACATTCCTGCTGAGGGGTGCTTTTCTTTTCCAAGGTACTGATATTCCAACTGTCAACCCTTTCGGTTTCTATTGCATTTTTAAATGGTCTATATCATATCAGCCACACTATTTTCCTCAGATTGTCTTAGAGATAAATAATATGTTTGAATATCTTCTCTACAGGCATCTAATATTTAAAATTTTGGATTTTTCACATGCAGATTGTAAGGCCAGTTTTCTCTTTTTTATTATTTGGAAAGTTCCTTGAGAATTCTTTTCTCTGATGGAGCAGCACTTGCACTTTGTGCTCTGAAACAATGTTGTTTCCAATTCATTACATAAGGAGAAATGAGGCATCTTGTGAAGTAAGTATTAGAATATGAAGTCAGAAAGTCTGCATTGCTAAGCCAGATTGGTCTTTGGGGAAATTGGATATTTCCACTCCACTAAAAAGCTATTATAATAACATTCTTTTGACTGCCAAGCAAGCTGCACTAGAGACTTCATTTGCTCCCTGCTTAATGTATATGACTTCTAATACCTCACTTTTGAGTCAAAGCAAGAGATCTTTCCTTTTTTTTTTTTTTTGTGAATCTCTTGCACCTACTGATTCCCAACCTTCATTCCTATACTGGTTTAATTAGATTCTAGTATCCTTGCCAAGTCCAGGACAACATAAACTTGGAGCAATACAGGAACAATATCTTCTGAATTAAACACTAATTCCTCCAAGACTCAAAGTGCAAAGAGAAAGAGAAAAAAACAATAAATGACATTTGTATCTAGATAGTATTTGTATTTTACATTCAACCTTGGCTTTCCAGCTTTATCTCTAGAGCACAATGCTACTGAGGTAAAAGCCGAAGTGTCTCATCTGCCTTGTAAACCAGGGGTTTTTATCTCGCTGCTCCGCCTCCTTTCTCTGGTCTGTTACCTGATCTTGTTGCATTTTGAAAGAAATATTTACAAATCCAATATATTCTGTCTCTGAGACTGCTGATCAGCTCAAGGGATTTATAGCTGTGACTGTTTCTGTACATCTGGGAATTCATAGCAGAAATGAAAGTCATCAGGGAATACTGATGGAGATACTAATTTGTGTTTTGCTATCCGGTCTACACGTAGTGCACAGTCCAAAATTTATTTATGGGTAATTCATTGTACCCTCAAGGAACAACGAGGGAAGTCCATCCTAGGAAGGTTTATCTGACTAGAAAGACTTAGCACAGCTGAGTCTGCAGTCTGATACCTCAGTTACTTTATACAGGTACCCTCAAGCTGTAGACTCCTGGGAGAGTCTTTGACCCTGCAAGGAAAGATGGAAAATCTGGAGCCAGATTGCAGAGTTCTTCTGAAAAGGGATCCATATCTGTGAATCTCATCTGAACGCAATTACTCTGACCCCAGAAAGCAAACTGTAGCCCAGAAAACTAATACACATTAAGAGAGTGTTCTGAGTTCATGTGTGTATATGAGGCAGGTGACATTTTTAGGAAGTGATATCATTTATCGAACCAACAAATAGAGAAAATCGTTTGCTACAGGAAAAAATCAGCTCTTTAAATGGCTTAAGAGACCATAACTGTCTGAAGAATCAAATGCAAGAGCTGCAAACAGCTTCCATACAGTTCAGACATGTAACTTAACGATAAACAAACATGAAAGACTGCCAGCAGCAAAAGATGAGGGTAGAATTCAGGATAAAACAAGATTGCTTGAATGTCCCCATTTAGGTGTATTTTTGTAGCGTGCTTTGCAGGCACTGGAGCTTTCCCATAGGCTGTGTGTATAAGTAACTTGTCAAACAACAAAATAAATATATTTCAGGTCCCTATCCATTTTTCAAAAGAAATAAAGTGCATAAGCTGATATTTATTCTAAGCTCTTTGAAATAAGAATTTGTTGCTTAGCCAAAAATATTCATTCTTGTTAGTAATAAGCCATTGAATTTATGTGAAATGACTTGATTGACAAGTTTCTGAGGATCAGAAAGGCATTTGCAGCCTAAGGACTTGTCTCTTTCACTTATTAATAACTGATTAAAAGGAAGCTTTCCAAAGCATTTCTTTTTATATCAAAGTCATATAATAAAATCTCCAATGATATATTTAATATTTTAAATTCATCAGAATATTTTTAATTCATACTATGGATGAAAAATGTGCGTGTCACAAACTTTATGTACTGAGTTTCCCTTTAACTCACGAATTTACTCATCTGTATCCTTGGTACACTGAACAATGTATCAAAAATCTCACAGTCCAGAGCAGAGCTTAACAATGTGAGCAAAAGTAATCTGTCCAAACCTAAAGGATTGTGATATATCTCTTGTGTAAATCATGCAAGTCACGCTTGGCCTTTAAACTGATTTTGGTTATTTGACTGTAATGAGCAAAAACCATCTCCAAAGTGACTGTCATTTAATTAAGTTACTCCAGAGCTAAAACTTAGCATTTTATTTTAAAACTCCTCATAAATCATTCCAGGAAAATATGGTCTAAATTCAAGTTGGGTTTTGTTGAAGCGCCCTTCAGGAAATGACTTGTATTATCTATAAAACGTGTGTGTGGTAGTAAAACAAAAAGAGCTCCCAACAGGGATAATTTAGGAAAGTATTATCCACAGTCTTCAGGATCAAGTTGTCATCCTTTGCATCAGATATACGGCCTGCAGAAGTCTGTTTCCTAAACAGTCTAAAGTAAATGAGAAGCTGCAACAAACTAATGCGTGGTTTCTTGGGGTTTATTTCTACTGAAAAAGCCAGCGTCTTTTAAATTGTCTGTTACTGCCTGTTACTGTTCATTAGGCAAGTTTTCCTGTTATTCCTGATGGTGCCCCTGCTAAAATCCTGCATTAATGTACCTGCCTTCCTTCCCCCTTGACCACAAGAGAGCTTATGAGACATGAGAACACAGATAGGAGGTGTTTCCCTGCAGCAGCCAGATTTTCACACTAGAGAATGTATTTTCAGCTTTTTTCTTCATTATATGCTACTTTAAAAAAAAAAACCAAATAAACAAATTCTTGCAAATAGCCCTATGGCATTCCATCTGGCTCTAAAGAAGACAAATATTTTCCCTAAGCACTGGCTGAGGTGGATTCCATCTGGAATCACTTTTCTCCTTATTTGTGACAGATTGACTCTATTGTATTCCTAAGAAAACAAATAAGCAATAAATTGTTAGTCCATCAAAAGCAAAAAGTCAATAAAATAGAAGTATGTGTGAAATGCAGTTTCTTCAGTTTCCCACTTTTGAGTTCCACAATATTATCTTCAGCATCTTCCTATTGCTGTCAAACCATCTCATTTTATATAGATTTTGAATCATCTTATTCTAGTTATAAATTTAAAATGGATTTCCAAAGCTAACCATTATGGGCCTTAGTGCTTTTTTATTGCTATTTAATTGCCTTACCACCAGCACTTTGACAAATCGGCTAAGATTTTTTTTTTCCAGTTTCATATTAGTAGTTTTTATTGTTATTGTTTAATGTCTTGATGCTTTTTAGAAGCAGGAGATGTGAATCTTGGCTAGGAATACTCTAATGCAAGACAAAAACTCAGAACAGAATTTTTGCTTGGTCAGGATAGAGGGCTATAAAATACAGAGAAGAACTGAACAGTGTCTCTGACTGAAATTTCCTTTACCTGTTTTGTGATCCTTGATATGAGGTTGTGCATGTTTTTAAAAGTGTATTTTTGGATTGAAAATACTTTTAGGATCTCCAGCACAAGTTGTGTGTCCACAGGTATTTTTGGCCCTTGTGCAAATAGTTCTTCCACTTTCTGTAGCACTGCTAGCTAAGCTGCAGAAACTAATTACAGGATTTAGTAGAAATATTTTATTAAATTTCTCCGTCATTTGCTAATAAGTTAGTTAAATCTCCCTGTAAAATTAATATCAAATCTTGAAGGTTATGTAAATGCCTTCATTAATCAAAATCTTGGCCCTTTTTTATTAATTAGATCTAAAAACTTATGTAAAACTTCACCAGCATTGCCCATGAATTTTATTCTCACAGTCACATTGCTAAGCAGTCCTTTAAAGACTCACTGACTTTGCGATTCTTAATTGGTGAATTTCCCTCATTAAAGCTAGAAAGAAGGTCGGCATTGAACCTCTTGTGGACAGAAACCTTTTTCTCTGTAAATGAAACCTTTGCTTCTGAGCTATTCATTGATGCTCACTCCTCACACATCTCATATTTTTCTCCAGTGAGATAATAGTGGTGTTTTTATTTCGATACTGTAAACAAAGGATGATGACTGCACACGGGCATTAAGCGCTGGAGATGATAAAAGAATAGCCTTAAAATGCTGAAGAGACATTTTAAAAATATAGGTTATGGAGAGTGTCAGTAAGCAGAAGGCTTTTGATGGGGTATGGCCTGACTCTTCATCATTTATACTCCGCTGATGTCAGCTCACTAAATCCCACAAAATTGCAAAATTCCGGTCATGTCCTAAATTGGGAATGACCTTGTTTCCTTGGGTCTTAAAATGCAGCTGCAAAAGAATGACTGTAATGTGCCATGATGTACATTGCTATTTTTTTTTTTTTAGAATACTTAGCATTTAGAAGATGAAATGTGAATTTTTGTGTGGGACCATGCAAGCCACATACTTGCATTATGAACACAGTTGTTTAGACTATCTCTCTAATTTTCATTTTCCACAAGTCTGAAAAAATACCTACCTTGATGTCAGTGTTTACAGTGGCTCACAATTTTCTGTGCTAGTTTTATGAAAATTTTCAATGTACACTACTCTCTTGTAATCAAAAGAATGTGGCCTCTCCTAACAGTTACTAACTCCTGCCCATATGGATTTTTTTGAGCATTAGGCTGATACTAAAAGTCTATTAAGCGGTATGGCTATCACACCTGAGCCAAACCGCTGGTAGAAATGAAGTCAGTCAGAATTCAAATCAAATTCAAATCTCCCAAAGCAGTGTACATGTCTCTGGTTATCCAGCACTTTTGCTGAGCCTGGGATCTTGGAATATCATGAGCTGTATGAAGTACAGTAGCCTTGTTTTTCCCTAAAAAGAGGCAACATCCAATAGTTAGAATATTAACCAGTTCAGGGCTTTGTTAATTCTCAAGGAAGGGTGTGAACCTTCACACAGCAGGCAGTGTGCCCGAGGTGACGGAATGACCAGGCTGAGGATGGGCACACTGCCATGACTGCCACTGTGCCCGTGCATAAATACTAAATTTATACAAAAGGTGCTTTGGATTGTCTTTTAGGCATCTTTCTTTTGGTATATTCAAGCGACAAGTTAGGAGCAAAGAGGCAGCAATCCCTAATAGCTCACCACTAAGTATTGTCTCTGTTTATTCAGAGCCCTTTTTTCCCCTTCTCTTCCTTCCTGCATTTCTCTTTTCCCTTCTCCTAAGAGTTTTACAAAGTTATTGTAAACCTTCCATGTTCAGAGTAGTTGTTACAATCTTGCTTCTCACCCATATGCAGAAATCCCAATCATCCATACCAAAACTTAGAAAATTGGCATTTTGTCATTTCAGGGAAATGGTAGCCAAGATTAAACCCCATTTTATTTACTTTTTATTTATATATGCAAGCAGCTGTTACTGTTTGAGAGACAAGAGCATCAATCTTCAGAAGACCTGGGACACTTCTGTGAGATTTTTTTAATATTTATATTTGGGGTTATTTGTTGCTTACAGAAATGCATTTCTCGTGGTACTGTCTTCAGACAACAGCACCAATTTAGTACATTTCTCTTTTCGCTCACAGCGGGCTGGGAACAGAACTTTGGACCTTCAGATTTGACACTCAAATTCCTCCTCCATGAGAAACTGCAGTTGCTGTTAGCATTCTGGCCCTCAGCAGCCCTATGGAGGACAGCACCCATTCCTTACAAGGATGGACTTAACCCCTCAGGGTCACACATCAGTTTAAATGACTTCAGTAAAAAAAGAAAAAAAAATAGGATAAAGGGGAAGAAGAATTAAAATGAGCAGTAGAATCCCTTAAAGTGAAATATGTTTTAAAACTTTTATTTCTGTTCTGTAAAACATAAATTGGAATTAAAAAGGCAGCTAGAAAAATAATAAGTCATAGCTTCAGTAAGGTGTATGCGATATTCTCTATTATTCTTCTTAAAGTATTGCAATTTTGATTCTTTCCCCAAATAAATATCTTCAGTTCTTCTCAGCATTACTCAATTCAGAAACTTCCAGGATTGTTACAGCCTTAGAAAACAGCAAGTGTTTGCTTTCTATACCCTTATTTAAACAGAAAAGTATTTTACAGCATCTTGTTTTACCCACTGGTGAAATGCATTATGTTTCACTGAGGTGAAACACAGCACCTGGCCCATTGTATTCAAAGCAGTGCACAGCACTTAGAACAGATTAAGTATCTAACTGAAACTGCAAGAAGATTTTGCTAGACAGAACACAGCTAACTACTGGAATTTGGCCATGGTATTCAGATTAACATCTCTGTCTTGCAGGCAAGATTGCCCACAGAATTTTCTCCATATTCACTTACACTACTTTTAAGCTTTCATCCCTGTTTAAAAGTAAACTAGGCCTCCCAGGATGGTGTCAAGAAGCAGTATACATTAGAAATGGATTTGCTTGCATTGCGACACATTCACAAAACCTTGTTATTTGAAGATTTTGCAGGAAACGTGGGGTGCTTTCTGAACAGAAATGTAATTTTCTTTCTCAGTTTTTCTACCTACAGAAAAAAATATTTCTATCTCAGGGGGGAAATGTTAATGCCACCATTGTTAGGAAATCCAAACAGGAAGATGCTACAGCTTTTTAATGTCATTATCAGTGCCATGCTGGTTAAACCTATAAACTTTTGATTAGTGCCTACATATACTGTAGCCTGTGGGGTGCTAGACCACTTGGAGCAAGCTCCAATTTAGACTTCTGAAGACTTTTTCCCTATTTCATCCCCACAGAGAATATGACAGGGATATGTTAGAAAAGGGTATCAGCATGATGTGACAGTTTAAGGGACTTGCCAAAAGAATGTACGGAAACATGGTGGGATGAAGGGCAAGCCATCAGGATAACCCTCCCCACCTTACTTTTCGTTACTCAGTCTTGACAATTATCTGCATTGGGAAATACAGGAGAACAAAGCCAAGTGTTTGTGTCATGCAAAGCTGTGAATTTACAAAGAACAGACAAAGACCTGCTTGTCTTGATGCAGCAGAAATCAAACAGTGGATGGTTCCTTTGCTCTCAGTTCCAAAGACAGCACTTGGCCAAATGCAAATACAGCCGTGTTACTAAATAAAAACAGAGATGAGCTGGTTTCTGGCCTGCGAGGCACAGCTCCTTTCCACACAGCAAAATTACCCTCTTTCCCTGTTGAAATGCTGCATCCATGCCCAAACCATCTAACTCTGAATCGTGCCCAGACATTAAAGGAAAAGGTAATTAGGATGTGTGGTACCAACAAACACTACAGTTTGCTATGGGCCGGCATTCAACTCCATACCCCAACCCTGTTGTACTTGTAAGTGCAGACATACCCCCACAAAGTCTTTTCCCAAAGATAAAATTCCCCTTTGACAGGGAATTTGATTTTACAAACCCTTTCCACTTCCTTCATTTCTGTCTTCTCACTTGCAGTGATTCAAGGAGACTTTAAAAAGGCACTGAACAAATTTCCCTGCATCTATTAAATGTGACAGTCCACAGGCAAGCTCCAGTTTAGGGTCTGTTAAGTGCTGACTGCAAAGCTGTAAGCTTCCATTAACCAGAGGAAAGGCCAGTTTTACTGGCCTTTCCCACAGAGTCTAAATGGACTTTGGCTCTAAGTAGCTTAGGTCTCTGTTTTCTAACATCTAGTTGCAGTCAGAGCCAGCTGAAACCACTTAGTTTATTAAATTACAACAGAATTTACTGATTTTCATGGCTCAAGCTCTCTCTAGGATTATGTATGATCTGAATTCATGGGGAATTTCAGTTTCAGCTCCTTCAACTTCTTAAAATTTACTTTCAATGAAAGCCAGCTCACCTACCTCACCCATCCCCAACAGAATAATATGTATTTTGAGGATGGAAAACCGAATTTGTACATTAAGCATGAGAATTACTCCAGGAGGAGTTCTGTATAAATTCTCTTATCCAATCTGCACAGTTTTCAAAAGAAAGTAAAGCTGCAACAAATTCCAGGCCCAGAACCATCCAACATTGCACCCTGCCAGTCTGTGGATGCTCAGAGCAAGACAAGGGATCCCAGAATCATCTGAAAACGTGCAGATTTCCATCCTCTGTTAAAGGAAAAAGGACTGTCTGCACAATCTTTAGTAATTAACTACTAAATAGATATCTCCATGTATTTTAGAAAATATGCTCTTTCTCCCATTAGATCCATCATCGTATCATACATTTGAGGGAAAAGCTCATGAGATTTTATTGAGTACCTGATACAAATGTTATGGAAAATTAAAATGGCAGGAAACCAACAGAAAAAGCTTTTCTTTCCATTTCACTTAGTCCTTCCCCACCCAATTGTTTTTCCCAGCTGTTTCAATTAACTGCACCTTCCTAAAGCAGACTGCCCATCCTGCTTCCTCTTTCAGTCAATTCTCATAATGAGCTAATTCTTCTGTGGAGACACCACTTTGTTATTCTGTACACTTGGGAATTGCTAACAGCCGAACATAAGAGAATAGGTGTGAAAAAAACATGAAAATGTTCTCTAATGTCTTCATTCAAAAGAAGCTCCCTGAAGTCTGCAAAATGAACAAGCAGATAGCTAAGAGCACTTCAGAAAAGGGCACCTCAAGAGCATTGATATAAAAGCATGTAATGGACAACAGACTAAAAATTCCTTGCTCACTAAGGAATTTTTCACTAAGTGGAGACACCTGACCGCAGAATGTCACTGTGTATGCACTGATGAGCTGTGAAAAGATAATTTCTAGAAGGGGCAGGTACCTCTCAACCTGCCCTTACAAAGAAGCTGGATATTGCTACTCACAGGTAGCACTGCAAAGGCACGGGTTTTTGTTGTACAAAAACACAGAGTAAGATGACGAAGGCACAGTTCTCTAAATTCAGAGAACTGCAGACGAACTAACAGCACAAATACGTGCTTTCCCAGTCCATCTGCAGCTCTATGAATTTTAATTGCCATTCCAGTTCTGAGAACTTTGCTTTGTACGTATATTAACCTAACGTGAATAAATAATAATGCTCAGGAACATGACTAGTGACTAATGTACTGGCCTTTTGAAATTCAGCGTGCTACTGAGTACAAGAATATATCACAGGAAGATAAAGAACCATATTCACTATGGAACAACACTGCAATGAGGGAAGCTTTGACTTTTCTTCTTGAGCTTACTTTCTAAACCTAACCTGTCAAAGTACAGACTTACCGAGATTTAAGGTGCCTGATTTTGCTCTGCTTCAGAGGAATCCAATTAAGCCAGCTGAGCCATGAGTATGCAATCACTTCTACATAAAATGCAAGGTTTCAGCTATTTACATTATAGCATTTACCCATGAACACAATTCTGAATAGTAAGAATGATTTGAGGTAGCATTGCTTTTTACATAAACTAAATAAGCTGACATCAGTGTTAAGTGAGTGCTGCTGAACTTCACCATTTCCTCTTTCTTACAATCAGTATTTCCCTCTGGCCAGGAGATAATTCGACAGTTTTTGGGGTGGGTGGCTGGGTAGATTTTCACATGTTGCTGACTCAGGACATTTGTTTTGTTGCTATTCCTAATACTGATGTTAATTACTTTTTACAGCACAGAGATCCTCTTACCTCAGTTGTAATAAGATAATGTTGGGATGTAGTCTCATTTTCAGTAAACCTAATCCCTATCAAAATGTAACAGGATCTAAAAGTGAAAGTAAATATCAGAGACTAGAAGACCCTTCAAACTTCTTATTAAAGAAGGGCCTTAAACAATATCTTTAATAACCCTAATAATTGTAACATGTTAATTGAATATTACAGGACTAGCATACAATAACATTAACAACATTGAATTTGCTACAGATTAGCAGATGTTTCTGTAGATCAAAATATGGCATCTGAAGTTATTCTGTATAGATGCTTCGGCTTTCACTGACTTCAGAAGATGTTAACAATGAAAAGAGGAAGTCATGGTACCAGCAGAAATTTAGGGTAATAAAGAATATTGTTCAGATTTTAGAATTGCTGTTGCATTCTAGCTTTTGTTCAGAAAACTTGTTCATAGCAGTGAACCAGAAACTTAAAGCAGGATCATCTCCTTTAAAGATGTATCGAGCAGCAATACTGCGAAGTACATGGCAGCAAGCTTTCTCTTTAGCACTTAAACTAGGTGAGAGAAAATAAAGTGCTAAACTTCATTAATGAGTATTCTGTCACAAGAACCAAGCAGCACGTCATCTCTTAGGAATAATCATAACAACCCAACAAACAGCAATCTTTCCAGCAGGTGACAACACTCTGGATGAAGGATAATCAGCAGTGATTACTAATCTGGGCATCAGAAAAGTTTTATTGCCTTTTGAATGTGTTTTGTCCAATGTTAAAATTCAGGAGGAGACCAATTACGTTCGTCTATGGAACAGCAAACGTTGAAAAGAAGAGAATCAAAAATGTTAAGAGCCGCAATTCAATGTGGTAAAACAAAATTCTACCATTACATTAAGGAAATGTCTTAGAACTGAGGGAGTTAGTGTGTTTATTAAGCTTCTGGTAGAGGACAGGAATAAAAAAAGGTGATAAAAGTGATGAACTAGAATATTTTTTTGTATTAGGTCTAGAGAGGATGCTGAGATGCTTCAGAAGAACCTAATAAAACTGGAAAATTATCAAACATTGTCAAATGTTACCTAATCCATACTCAAAGTAATCAGTGGAGGTCCTTGGGAAATTGAGAAGTTGCCGATAAAATGTGAGAGTTCAGCAGAAAGCCTCACTCTTGCTGCCGTTCTGGACAGTTCAGTGTGCACATCTGTCCAGGGGACAACTGTGAGCCTCTCTCCACAGAAACACGAACTCTTGGAAAGGCTCTTCTTACTCTCCTCTTTTAAGCACCCACATCTGACCATTAGAAAAGGAGCTAAATGGATCAAGGAGACTGATCCAGTGCAGCTTTTTTTTTTTTCCACTGGGATACTTCCCTTGTAAATCAGCAAAAAAAGCATGTTGTTTTGTTCAGACATCAGCAACTGTCAGTTAGTATTTTAAAAGCAATTCTAGTTCTCTGGAGAAAACAGCCCTTGTGTGTTAGTTTGTTCCAGGACTTTTGGACAAAGTATGTGAAATAAGTCGAAAAAGCAGGCAAACCAGCGTGTGCGTTCAGTATGCTACAGGTAAATAAAACTAAAATATGTTTAGTGTTTAATTATTGGTTTTGTATTTAGGTCTTTTACTGCAATGTTTATATATACAGAGAAACTAGCAAAGAGCTTATTCTTCTTTGCAGAAGCTTTACATAAGCAAACTCATATCCTCTCACTGTATTCAAATATCTCCTCAGTGAATTCGGGTTTTGAGTGTTTGAAACATTTCACAGCTCACCTTACTGTGTAACTACCACAAGATATTTAATGCTTGGATGCACAGAGTTTCTGTTTTCTATTGCTGAGAGATTCTTTAAGTTTATATAATAGCTCTCAATGGGTTTTTCAATTTCTTTTCAAAAAATTAAGTTTACATCTGTCTTCCTTAAACTGCAGAGATTTATGGAAATAGTTCTCAATGGATATTGGAAGAGAAATGTCTAGCCTGGTGTACCAGTGCTGAGAATCTGAAAAACTGCAGGGTTACAGTAGCTTTAATAAATACATTCATGATGACACACACCTATAAAAATACATCCCTTCAGTTTCACTGCACGCAGGGCTCCTTCATACAGCTGCCAAAATCCCTTATGAAAAAAGAGACTTACTTTGAGGCAAATTCAGAAACTAAGTCCATAACTGCCCTGGGGAAAATGCAGTAGCCTGTCTCTCAGCAAACTTTATGCAAGTTTTCTCTTAAATAATTGTGATTAGAAGTCCTCACTCAGCACTTCTTTTACAAATATTTCTTAAAAGGTAAAGCTGCCCCCATGACACAACGATTTCTAGACTGTTTTTTCTGCTTTTCTTTCCCTCCCTACACTCGCTAAATATATGAATAAGATAAATTGCTACAGAACCTGGAGCTCATTCTACAGCACTAGGGAACAGTAGATTTAACAGCAGAGCCAAAAGAAGTCTCAAAGTGTGCAATCCCCAATTTATCTTCTGTTCCCATCCAAGCACCAATGAAGACATACTGAGTCTGCCAGCCCTGGAAGTAATGCAATAACTCTTGGTACAAAAACTTGTAAGCTAACAAGAACCCTGAGAAATGTGAATCTTTACTGCTTCAGTGTTCTTTTATGAACAATAAAGATCTCAATAACAAGCTGCACAAATAATAACATCACTGATGTTTGTCATTTCTGAGAGATCAACAAATCAAGGCAGGTCCAGAAATGTCTCTGGTGCTTTGATGGGCAGGCTGACAGTTCTCTCCCTTCCCCATGGACAAGTACAGTACCGTATTTACAAACAGACTTGAGCATATTTCTGCCCAAGTAGTGATGAGGTGTTATCTGTGCTCAGGCTTTTCAGTTTCAGACAGGAACACACTGCTCTGCTAGGACTGAACTAATTAAGGGCTAATTGACTGTCTAGCACCTATAAAGAGATAATTCACCCACGCCATCTCCCACTGGAAACTGCAGTGACTATTAGCACAGAAAGGATTGTTTATTTAGTGGTCAGCATAAGACAGTCATAAGTATTTGTTAGCAAGAGCAGAGGGCAAATGAGGATATGAACGTTTTTAATGGATGATTAAATCGGGGTAGCTTGATCTCCTTTCATGCTGTGGATGTTGTGTGCTGCAGTCACGCCTCTCACTGCCAGCCTGCGCTGGGATGATAATCACTCACTATGAAAACTCATTAGCTCCACAGCAATGAGTCCTCCACTGCTGAAGCTTGGTGCTGTTCTTAGTACCATGGCAATGATCTCTAACTGGATGTCCCAAACTCTCCCTTCTCTGGTAGGACTAAACACCACCAGAATAACCACTTCAGACACTCTAGTAAGTAGCTGTTATATGTTGCAAGCCATCTTAATGCTGAATTAGTATTTAAGTGCCAGCAAAAGCTATAGTTTGTTGCCTTTTTGTGAATCTCTTTTTAAGCTACTAATCTTCCTGTCATCTCTTAATGCATGCTTCTTTTTGGGCATCTTAAAACTGCACACTGGTGAGCATGTCTTACTATGAAAGGAAAGATTTCAAAATAGTAACCTTAAATATTTGAGAACAAATGCCTTCCTCTTGAGCATGAAACGCTAAAAAGAGCACAGCAGTGTCTTTTCATTTGTCTAGACTGCTCTTCCTGTGTTTGCTGCTCCAGAAAAATGCATTGCATTGTTTAGGAAAATTATATCTGGCAGTAGGTGTCTTTTTGAAAGCTGTATAATGTTACATTGTAACTATTCACGGCGCTATGCAAAGGGTCCGATTCCTTCCTATTTTTCTTTATCGGAGTACAGTTAAACAAATAAATAGCTGTTAGAAACAAAATAAAATGGGTACTAGGAGGTTGGATACCAGAAGTTTAGAAAGGCTGATAATGGGAATAATACAAATGACACAAATATCACTTTCTATCATTGACGCTCATACACAGCAGCCTCAGTTAATGAAAAGCTACAGGAATGCTGTGAATAACTACCCATGAGAAGCCTAAAAAGTCAAGTAGCACTTGAATTGGGATGAGAGGGAATGCTATCCTAGTATTTATAAAATAAACTAGAACATAATTGTCCTAAATGCTTAGTAAAAGACTCTTGTCTGTGTATCTTTTTGTGTGACTGCAATCAGATGTTTGCATAACAGTAGGTTATGTAAAATTATTTGTGTAGTAGTTCACAATTTTCAGAACTTAGTTTTGTATTTGTAACTAAAAATTATGTATTTACTAATCAACATTTAATTAATTGAATATATGCATACAGGAAAAATACTACTGCAGAAAATCACTGTATTTAGACTGTAAATATTACTGTTTCAAAATGAATTATCTTGTAAGAAAACTTCTGTTGTCTTTTAGAGCAGCAGTACGAGAATACAAGGAAAAGCTCTATTTTATTTTCCTTAAACATAACTTCTTACTGAGTTACAGCATGTGTTGCTAGTTTTTGTGGCTATACAAGTTCCTTATCACATTTACATCCAATTTTAAAGTTGCAGCTGAGTAACTACACGGTGCACGCTAGTTATTATAATATGTATGTATTTCTACACACACACAAACGTGTATGTGTTTCTCCTGATATGTTCAGATCCCAAGTAGTACAAAACTGTCATGCTCCCCTTGGCTACAACAAGGCACTGATGATAGAAATGCCTTCTAAGTATTATTTCAATAATGCTCTTTGCTCTCGTTCAGTTGAGCTATATGCATATTTTTTGTATTGATAAGGGTAGCAGGAGTGCCAGTAGAGCTGGGAAAATTATCATAAAAACTTGATTATCTGAGATTTGGCAACATCTGCTAAATTTAAAAAAAAAATATTAATTTCAATTATGTAGGGTTCTTCTTGCATAAAACCAAGCACCGCAATATTTGGTACCTTTCTCTAAACTTCAGATGTTACTTGAAAGACTTGATGCCCCAAGTGCTCAGTAATACTAGTCATACTGGTAAAAATCAGTCATACTGGTAAAAATCAGTCATACTGACAGATTTTTAGCTGCCATCAAGAGTTTCCCCACTGGCAGCTTCTCCAGTGAGCTCTGCAGCACGAGCACTTCTCCAGAATTTCTCTCCTAGCACATACAGAGCTCATAAATTGTATCTATTGTACAAGGTTAAAAAAGAACAAAACCTCCCAATTCCCTCCCTTCAGCTGGAAGAATTGTACAAGGATGTGGGGTCAGGCAAAGGGCCTCCTCTTTCGAGCTCTGTTTCAGTACCAAGATTGAAATTGCACCGCAAACCAGAAAATACTGTTTATGTTTGAGCAAGCATCGTGTGTAAGGTACTGTCATTTGACCTGTCACTATAGTAACAACAGAGGTAGCTCTAACGGTTTTATCAGAATATGTAAAAGTGTAAATGAAAAAACAAATCTTTTAGAAGTGCAATAAGTCTGTAGTACAGCAGCCTGCCATGGCAATGGTTAATATTGGGCTTTATAGGGATTCCTCTATTTTTCCCAGGTTTTCAAGGACCAGCATAACGTATTATTGTTGTTGTTTTCCACTTGTTATTTCTTTTCTTGCTTGTTTACTAAGGCCTGTCAGCAGTAAGCCGGTATTTGAAGAGCTGATGCAGTAGCTTCTGTAAGGTTTTGATGCCTTCTGGCTCCTTCTCTGCACAGCAATTTCTGCTTGAGATAGGGATTAAATGTCAAACTAAAACAATAACAAGAGAGAAATAAAGTGCACCTACACACATGCATGTTTTTCTCTACAATCACTCACATTACCCGTCCTAATTAATGAAGGAAATGTAAAATCCCAAATACAGGGAATCAAAGAATAATTCACAGAACTGTAGCCTAAATTGTGGTTCTGTGTGAGTGCTTATTTATTCACGGGCAGTCAATAACCATGCTCTTGGGCATGACAGTCTCTCACTGTGAGAAATATTTTCCCAAACAGAAGTTACCTTTTTAAATCAGATGTATTTTAGACACCACAAGAGAATACCTGCTAAGTTAATCATAGAAGTGGTTTTTATTTCCTTAGATAAAGCCTAGAGAGACACTTACAACCTCACTGTCATAAAAAAGTACCTTTGATAACACATCCAGGATTATACGGCTTTATTATGGACTGCATGATCCTGGTGTCTCATACATTGTCCACTGTAGAAAACTTACTGGAATCCAGTAAAAGCAGTTGCCCCCAATCTAAATGTAGTGAGCATAAGGCTCAAATATAATATTTTTTCAAAAACTTACATTAATTACTAAAGGAATTATAATCACAAGATCTAGGTTCCTGAACATGTTCCGGAACTTCCACAAAAAATTTAATTTCCTTACTGTTGCATGACCGCCACTGTTTGGCCATAAGTTCTACAATCATGGAAACTACTGGGGTAAATAAAGCTGACACTTTTCAAGGGTTACAGGCTTTAAAGTTTTCACTTGCTCAAGCTTGCAATTTTAGTAGCTTCTCAAAACCAATTTAAATTGTCCCTGCAGATGTAATTTTGTTTTCTTTTAATTGCTCTCCATGCGTTAGCCTAAATTCCCTTTGCCGTAAAAGTTAAGGTACAGAGAACACCACAGAAGCAGTGTAATTTAGCACTGAACTCTGGCTATGCCTTTCTAGTAAAAACCTAAGGCCAGTTGTTTTTTTTTTCAGTTGAGAGAGAGAATGGGCAAGGTTGGAAGGGACTACCGTGGCTCCTCTGGTTCAACCTCCCTGCAGAGTGATCCTAGAGCACCTTGCACAGGATTCTGTCCAGATGGTTCTGTTATATTTCTGGTGAAACAGATGATTTCTGTTATATTTCCACACCTTCTCTGGACAATCTGTTCAAGTGCTTGGTCACCTGCACTGTAAAGAAATTTTTCTTCATATTCAGATGGAACTTCCTGTGCATCAGTTTCTGCCCGTTGCCTCTTGTCCTGTTGCTCAGCACCACTGAGCAGAGCCTGGCTCCATCCTCTGGCACCTCCCTTCAGATTCTGACAGGCACTGGTGAGGTCCCCTCTCAGCCATTTCTTCTCAAAGCTCAACAGGCCAAGCTCCCTCATCCCTTCAAGTCATCTACATTATAAAACCTTGCTTTTCCTTGCAAAACATGGTAACAACACAATTTTGATTTTTCTATTAACTCTGCAGTAGAAGGTCACTGCCATCTTCAGTGACTTCCCCAGAGGAGTCACTGTTGTGAAAAGTCTGTGCTCTTTTCTTACCTCAGTCCACAGAGATTCTGGCACCTCTTCAGAGCTGAGGAACTCTGCAACTCATTCTGCACTAAGCTGCCAGGAAAGCATCAATATCAAAGCTTCCCAGTTTAAATAATCACTTTCTCTGCTGGCACTGAGTACAACTTTATAATATAAATAGCAACTGATTCCAACTGTGTCCAGACCAAAATTGCTTCAATGATATCCATTAGCATTTGTACTTTGAGGTTCATCACTCAATACTGATATTAGGAAAGAGTAATGCACAATATTAACTTTAAATTACAGTTAAAGGAGAAAGTTGAAAAAATTGCTTCTTGTATCTATTAAATTCCATCACCTGAATCTTTTCAATCATCTCATTGTATTGCTTTCTCTTATTCCTACACTATTTCTGTACATCCCATTGAAGAGATACCGAGTCCCACACAAACGTTAAATGCAGTGCAGTGTTACCCTGCTCTGCAAGCAAACGTGATTTTTTTTCCCCCTTTCTTTCTCAGTCATGGTTGCTGTACAAAAGAACAGGTTAGGAAATTCCAGATTTCTCCTGTCCCAGTGAAGGACATGCAGTGTCTCAATTACCCTGTGCCTTGCTTGCCATGAGTCCCATTCCCCTGGCCAAACCAGACACTTTCCCCTACAACCCTGGGCAAGCCCCTGTTCCCTTGGCTCAGTGCAGGGGAAGCCTGTGGAGAGCAGCTCCTGTGAGGTGCAGCTTCAAGAGCGAACCTGGCGCCCACATCCGAGCTGCTGCTGAGCCAATTCCCACCCGTGAGTCACACACTGCGCTCTCCCCAGGCTCATATATTTGTTCTTTCCTGTCCTTGTTGTTTCCATTAGGCTAAAGTAAAAGTCGTTCAGGCTGAAAGGACGTGTTTGTTCTCCCCTGATGAAAAACTGTCATGCCCCTTTGCAAAGAATTAAATCACCTGGTTTGTGCTGAATCACAAGCAGAATTCTGTTCTCATCCACCCTGGAAATCACGTGTGCTAAACTCTTCTAGAGAACTACTGCAAATGTGTGAGATACGGCAAAACTGTGAAACTACCAAACTGATTAGTTGAGTGATAATTGTTGACTGGTGGGAATCTCACTGCAAACAAGTACTGCAAGAATAAACAGAAATATTCTGTGGTAGAGTTTTTTCAAACCATGAAAAATCAATTCAGTTCCTTTCATTGTTTTTCTGTTGTTACAGACTCAGATTAGTCCCAAGGAAGGGTGGCAAGTTTATAGTTCAGCCCAGGATCCTGACGGCCGTTGCATTTGCACTGTTGTTGCACCTGAACAAAACCTATGTTCAAGAGATGCCAAAAGCAGGCAACTCAGACAACTGCTGGAGAAGGTAAGTCTTCCCCAAAAAATTCCTCCTCTTGATCACTAAAGTTCCCATGAAGAAGAAGAATTCTACTGCTTTCCCTCTAATACGTTATGAACTACTGAACCTGATAAAAGTAGTTCTTCAGGGTATGTTCCCTATGTGTGTTCTCATCTCTGATCATTATTTGTCACACCTTTCCCAACCCAAGTTGCATGTTCTCTCCTATTCAGTCCTCCCAAATTCTTCCTTACACACAACAGGACAGGTTTTTCTGTGTAAAAACAGTTACAAATCCTACCTCAAACTAGCTTGGTGCTGTGGGATTTAAATTGCAGCTTCTGCCTCAATCATACGGGACTGCTGAAGGTCATTTCTTGTCTCTTATCGACAAATAATGAGAAGACACGACAGCGTCTTGAAAGCAAACTGTGCAGAGGAGAAACAGTTCTAATTCTTTCATTGTTTCTTTCCTCAAGTTTATTTCTTCATTTTCTGGTGGTGCAAATTTTCCCCAACAGCCCAATTCTTAATTCCAGTATTACCCCCTATTGCATTATTAGTGAAACCAATGAAGTCTTGTTTTTCGTCAGCGGAAAAAATGCTGGAACCATGAAAACCATCATGCTCTTCACAGTGACCCAAATCTCCAAATTTCAGTCCTGTCCCTCCCAAAGTGCTTGGAAGGAAATGCACACTATAGTAGCACCTTCTGAACCACAGTCACATCTACTACAAGTACCAAAGCAGACTCTATTGCCTGAAAGCCTTTTCTGAGCTTGAAGGATCTCTCTCTCTTTACCTCTAAGTAGTCCAAATGATTTATGGCTTCAAGGTCTTGCCCTTTTCCCCAGTATTTGTACTGTCGTGCAGTTGTGGAATGTAGAACTATTCTGCAGTAAAAATGACTCAGCTAATTGACATAAGTACATTTCATTGCCTAGCATTTAACCAGGGAAAAAAAGCAACAAAAAGTGCATTTAGAGAGTGTTCTTCTTTAACAGGTTCAGAATATGTCCCAGTCTATTGAAGTTTTAAATCTACGGACTCAGAGGGATTTCCAGTATGTTTTAAAAATGGAAACGCAAATGAAAGGGCTGAAGGCCAAGTTTCGGCAGATTGAAGATGATCGGAAGACATTAATGACAAAACATTTTCAAGTAGGTTCCATTTTAACAATAACTTTCAAGCCTGTTGGAAACAATGTACTGAGTAGCAATGCATGGTCTGCTAAGGTCTCGGCTTGAAATGCTCATACAAGAGCACCAGTAAAAGGAAAAGCATAATAAACCTTCCTTTATGATGATAATCTTTTGCACTGCTCAATTGAATTGTAATAGGGTGGAACTATTAATTATTAAGTCATTAGAGAAATGTCACTATAAACAGATTCCTATTTCTTCTGTATCCATGTGCATGTCTTACTGAGAAATTTATATTCATTCAAGCTCCAATGATAAAGGGGGAGATCCAATGAAATTAAGAGGAAACAAGTCAAGTTCTGCACTTTCAGTGTTGCCTGACATTTACTGCAGTTGAAGGGAAGAAAGGCTATAATAAATCAGTTTATTATCATTTTTATCCAGTACAATTAAGATCTAATTTCATGTCTGAAGGTCTGCTGTTTTGAATTTGGGATGGGGAGGGCGACAGTCACTCCCAGTCACATTTGTGTGATTAAAAAAAGACTTCCACAGAATTTTAATGAGAACAAAAACTACAAGCCAATCCTTTTGTGGGAAGAAGGGTTGCAGATATTACAGCATGGCATTGTATATTCTGAAAAAGCTACTTGAAGTACTCTTCAAGAAAAATAATATTTTAAGAGCATATTTAAATTCTTTAAATATCAAGTCTGACAAATTGATCTTTCAAGACTGTGAGACCAAAAAACAGGTCCTAGAAAATACATTCTGAGGATTACATTATGTTAAGCAAATATATTTTTTTGTAGTGTGTATGAAAGTTCCCATAAAATGAACTTAATTTTCCAATTGGTGCTAGAGTTAGATGCCTAAATAATTACATAGCCAAGAGGTCTAGGGGTTTTGGTTTTTTTTCTGAGACAGTGAATATCCATGGGTCTTAATAATATCAGGAATTAAGTACACTAATGATCTGACTACCAAGCTTCATAAATTATGTCATTGTTCTTGATGACTTTGAGCACATACATCCAGGGTTTTTTGGATAATAAGAAACATCTCCACCTTTTTTCCCTTTTAGCCCTCATTGCTACAATAACAATACATTTGCACAGTGCCATTCTAGATTCTGAATTTGCATTTTGGTTTTCCTTGGGAACAAAATATCAAAATTGGAATGTCTGATACACAGTGTCAAAGGTAGCAGGATACGCCAGAGCTCTAACCTTTTAAATGTTCGATATTTCTATTGGCCGGTCATTTCCCTTCAGTTTGACAGTTTGCCAGGAGTATAAAACAGATTTCCAGCCAATCAAGTTACAGAATAATTTAAAAGGTCAACATCATACAATAGCCTGTTCTGGAATTTAGTCTACTAAAATTCCAGTGCTTTATCTTTCCTGAGACAAAAAAAACTCATGTTGGATATAACATAACCCTTCATATCAACTGGCCAGAACACATCTGCCATCTGTGTTGCAATACCAATTAGTTCTGGTACCACTCACATAGCAACAAGCTCAGAATGTCAGCAGAAGCCAATATTGGGGGGTTTAGTCATGAATATACCCAAATGAACTTTATGCGATTCACTGAAGTGAGATATTCTAACTCCGTGTTTTCACGCTGATCAGAACCAAGGAGAACAAATTTGATCCAGATCACACTTGAGCATATAGTCCGTACTTCACTTAAATCTGCATTTATACCAGGTAGGAGGTACCTGATTGCCACAAAAAGTTACAACAAGTTTGCTCAAATGATACATCATCTGGCATAAATCCTACCAGGAATACATTACCTTCACTAATTCAAACCCATTTTATCTTCCTGAGTTTTTACAAGCTTTGCATTTTTTCCCATTACGGGAATTTGGTTTTTGGCCATTTACTGCCCCACAGAACTGAAGCCTAAGATCATAATTTCAAAATGAAGTAACAAAACAATGGCTTCTGGAGCTATTCTTTCCCTATTCACAAAGCCTACTTCCTTTGTCATTAAGGAAAAAATTACCATAAAAGTAGATTTAGGTTAAGATTTTAATAAAGACAGCCAAATGAAAATAGTTTTAACTGTTAACAAAAGGACTTCGCTTCTATGTGTCCATTTTGGTAACTCTGCTACCATCATGCACTTGGAAGACCCCTTGAGAACAGAATCAACAGAACTGAATCTCAAATCCATATATAATGACGTATCTGCTTATAATTCAAAAGCAATTCCCTAGCTATTGAGATGCCCTGTGTGCAACACACGCTTTTAACAGCACGAGTTTTTATTTTGAGTAAATAATAATTCCAATGTGAAAGCAATTGTTAAAACAATATATATATATTAGCTATGTGGTGAAGAAATACTGTAGAACTCTCAAGCTGTTGTAGAACACATTTAAGAGGCGAAAATTCAGAGGTAGATCTTCAGACAGCTCAAACCACAGTTAAGAACCATGGACTTTTTTACTTCAGAAGTAAAGGTTATATATCTCTGTGGCTGGAACAGGAATAAAGAGCATTCAACAGACATTGAGAAAAAAAAGATAATTTAGTACTTCTAGGGAATGAAACAGAAATTACCAGCTCACCAACTACGTGTGACGGCACTGTAAACCAGGTGTGACCTCAGACACTACTGTGCATTCAGGCCTGTTCATGTTCTGATGAATGACACACTTTGGGGTGGTTTGTATCCTCTGGATGGAAAGTCAGTGGGTTTGGTTCAGACCACTTGAAGGTAACTCTTTGCTTTCAATGCTGTTCTCTCATGCATTTAATCCACTGCTTGCTGCTATTAAGTCTGAGGTTTCTAAGACTTTCATAGTAGGTTAATAATAGATCTGTAACTAAAATAAATAATAATTTTCAAGTTGTTTTAATAATCAGGCGTAAATATTACATTAAAGGAAATTGGGGGATTGAACACCTTTAAACTGGTCTAATGCACATATGATTGCCTTTAAACAGGAGTTGAAAGAAAAGATGGATGAGCTCCTGCCATTGATCCCAGTTCTGGAACAATACAAAACTGATGCCAAATTAATCACTCAGTTCAAGGAGGAAATTAGGAATCTGTCTACTGTGCTCACCGGTATTCAGGAAGAAATTGGGGCTTATGACTATGAGGAGCTACACCAGCGTGTAGTCAACTTAGAAAGCAGGCTTCGCGACTGCATGAAAAAGCTCAGTAAGTTAACAAGTTCGTGGCAAATTTGGTCCCTTGGATGTGCATTTTTAGTTGTCTCTCTTTAGGAAGATTAAGGTTTGGTGGGGGTGGTTTTGTTTGTTTCTTTGATGAAAGACTGCATTATATTCTGAACATTCTGTTGTACCCTAATAAAAGACAAGAGTAACTCAACCTAAGGTCAGTCATACCATTCTAAGTACATAACATAATATACTGCCCTACTGTATACAGAAGGAATTAAGATGAAAAATTATAACAGACAGCAAATTCAAAATTTGAGATTTAAACCAGTTGGAGAGTTACAAATATTCTTTAAAAAAAGCTCAGACAGATATCTTTGGGCTGTCAGTGTGGAAAAAAAATTAGCGAAAAGTAGACGAGAATCGGCTTTGAGATGTCCACATCATAACCTTGTCATCTTGCTAAACAACCTAACTAAGCCTAACATCTAATTTAAGGGAGCAAAGCATGATTTCTGCAGGAAGCTCAGCAACAATCCATAGCTACCAGGTTTACCTCAGGCCACCTCCATCTTGGCAGCTCCCATGCTGGCCTCAGTTAGGAAAAGTCTCATGTTGAGCAACTCTGAAAAATCAGCTCTAGCTCTGTATGAGCCACCGAAACTAAGGGCCTGAAGGATCAATATCAAGTATCAGCCTCAACTTCCATTAGGGATAGGTAACCTGCTTTACAAACACAATGCAGTGCCCCTTTCCCCAGTCTATCCATGCATTCAGAGATTTCTGAATGGATCACTATTGCAACCTGGATTACTACAGCCAACAATCCAGCCCCCTTTATGAAAAACGAACACTTTGCACTTTAGCACTGAACATGAATAAACTTGAAATTCCAAAGTTCAGGCCTGTGGTCGGTGTCTCATTTACCAAGTCTGGGATGTTTACTTTTAAATGCAACAAATGACATTAAATATCTTCTTAACTGGATAAGCAGAGCATCCTTATTTTTGTGACGCAATAGAATGAGAAAAATCTAGGTTAAGTTAGCCTCTTAAATTATTTATTTCCATTTCTTTATTTTATACTGGAAATAGCACAGTGATGATGTGCTAAAATACATGAAAGACTTCTTCAAACAGAAATTTCTTATGATCCTATTTTCCCCTCAGTACACACACATAATGGCACATTACTGCATTGACAGAAGGCAGTCAGGAGAAAATGGCAGTGTTGCAATACTGCAGCAAATGAGAAAATTCCTATGAATAAACAGTATTTTCTGATAGCAAGTGTTCCAGTAAGGTATTAGACCAAAAATCATCAGCTTAACGAGTACCTTGTTTTTCTTTTCTTTTATAACATCTTGTAACACTGCCTAGCGAAGCAATGAGTGTGAGAGATATTATATACAACAGAATGACTAAGTGAATTGACATCCTATCTACCCTGAATTCCTGCAACACATTACAATCTCTTGATGTAGCAAATGAAAAAAAAAAAAAAAACATTAAAATTACATATATTAGCAATAGAGAGAAAATTATTGTATAAAATAAATTATTAAGCATATCCATTTTCAAAAGGGAGTGGACCTTCTCAAGATATTACGCAGATTCATTCATCCTTATTGGCGTTATTCTCTGGTCTTAGATGCTTAAATGACTTTTATGCTCCCCTACTAATGGGCTGGCTGTTTTTCTGGCCCATCCCTGTGTGCCTTTTAAAGTACAAACAGCCTCAGCTGAGCTTTGTGTAACTCCTGGAAGCTGGTACTGCGTGTTCAGATCAGAAAGCATAAGGGGAAAGCAGCTTTCCTGCCTACACCTTCTCTCTGGCCACATTGACCAGGCTGGAGATGACCCAGCTGTGCCTGTCTCTGCCAGTCCGAAAGCCAGAAGCCAACAGCAGCAGGAGGCTGCCTGGCCCCAATGTGCCACAAGATCTGGCTTGAATCTTCACAGATTTTGTTGACTTTCACAATACAATGTTCTAAATCAGCGTGTACAACAGCTATTCTCCATTCTTCTCCCTAGCAGGTGTTTTTCAGCAATATAATGCATTATTTATATTGTCCTGGCCACTTAAAAGGGTTCTTCCATCTGCACTGGCAACACTTTCAACACTCATTAACATACAGTAAGCAATTTTCTTACTTTCACTGAGGTTTAATGATTACCACAACAGTTGTGATGAGTGAAATTTGTTCCTTCTCTTTGGAATAAGAGAAAATTCAAGATGAAGCTGCTGACAAATTAGTTCACAAAACTTTAAAAGGGCGCATGCAACTAAACATGGAGGAATAGAGTGCATGGGATTATACCCCAAATTCACATGTACTGATGTATGCATGGGTCCTTTGCTGATAATCCTGTAAGCCATGTGCATTTATGAGAGAATGCAGGTTGCACAGTATGCTTGGAATCCTTCTTGTCATGACGTGTTTATGAAATTGGAAAAAAAACTAAATGGGTACCACTCGTAGAAGCCAATACTCTGACATATAATTAGAGTGGATATATATTGGATTCGTGTCTAGCTACATCTGATTATAATGTAGACTCTGAGCAGTATTTTACAGTAATATTTTCTGTTAGAAATTCAAAAGTAGAATATTCTATGTATCCAAAGAAGTGCTGTTACATCAGTGGCAGAGGAGCTATTAGTGCAGGCATGAAACTATTGGTTGCAGTCGTACTTCCAAAGCATCATTCCCTTTGGGATTTGAAGAACTTTACAAATATCATTTTGTATAAAACTAGGCAATAGAAATAGAGATTCTTATCCCCATTTTGTCGATGAAGGAACAAGCAGCCCAGGAGTATAAATGACTTTTCCAAAGATTACACGGCAAGTCATGGCACCCGTGCAAAAAGATCCAGGGGCTTCCTCTCAGCAAAGTCTAATAACTAAACTGTAGTGCTCCCTGCATTCACATTATGCTGGAAAACAGACATACATTCATTAGGAACTAACTCTGCGTTCCCTTATATTAGTGTAATCAATGAGCTATACATTCACGATAAATACAATACACAACAGAGGAGCCACAGTACCGACACTTAGGCATAGAGATTTCTAAACATTGTTCTCCAGCCTCACAAAGCTCCTCACACATGGAGAAGCCCCCAGACAGCCCCAGAGCTGTGTGCACATCTCACAGGGACTACAAACACCGCCTGCTTTTCCCCCTCCCCTGCTGCAGCTCTGGGGCCTGGAGCTTGCTGTGTGCCCGTGCTGCTCCCACCATGCCCTGACCCTGCTGAGCCAGCCTGGGAGTGCTCACACACCTGCCCTGCCTGGGACCCCAGGACACAAAAAGTGGCTCTGGGAGCACTCACATCCCTACCAGGGCATCTTCCATAGATATTGTCCATTCAGAAGCAAAATTTCACAACTCATTATGAGCCCACAATTAACTTCCTGGATTTCTTTTTTTAATAGAAGAAACAGTGCTTCAGATTCCAAATTATTTTTCTGCTTTCCTACTAATTGCAATACAGTGTTCCAAAGGCACCAATTACTATTAGCATACCTTGTAACTCATACATTCCCTGTGTTTTAATTATCTTAGAAACTACAAGTTCAGGAGTAATTGTTATTCTGATTTCTTTCTGCTTATTAGTTTCCTGATAGCTTATTATTCCACATTAGGTATTCCAAATTTAAACTCAAATCTTCAGAAAGGTCTCTCATGCCCATTTCTGAGACTCTTTACTAACATACCACCTAAAAATAAAAGCCTTCACCTTGATAGGTATCGTCCTCTACCTTTCACAGTAACAGCAGTTCATGTTGTAGAGAAAGAGCACTCAGCACACAATGCTAGCAGCCTATCTACAAAAAAAAAAAATCCAGAATAAAAAATTATGCACAAAGATAACCAACTCTAAAAAAACCTGCCAGATTATTTAAAATGGGAAATTTCAAAAGTATCTTCAAAATATCGCCACGCACATAGATTGAGATATGTAAATAATAACGTCTCTCAATTGACCCAGAAAATAGACACAGCCTACCCTGCGCATTGAGGTCTCAGCATGCATCCAGTTACCTTCATTTCCAATACATCCAACTTCCCTGCCTGTGAACAAAAACTACCCAAGCACCCTCAGTTTTCACCACAGCATTAACCCCATTCTAAGTGACTGAAATGGGCTGGCATAATACATTCCCTTCCAGTTTCAGAGTATAAAATCCAGGCTTGATGTGACCCTCTCTTTTGAACTGAATAAATTCACTCTCAACAGCAGATACACATTTCCTAGATAGATGCAGTTATCAGTATAGGATAAGCATGTAGCACAGAGAAGCACTCATTCTTAAATCGAAAAAACTAATTGTTTCACATTTTTACATTCTTTTCTTGAAAAACATGATATTTGACCCAATTACCTGCACACCACTGTGTGATATTGAATCTTGGAAAACACATGAATTCCACCAGGGGCTGGTTATTTATAGATATCTTATTAATGTCCCCTAAAGTATAGATTTTTGAATTGTTAGGAAGGTCAGCATCCAAGATGGTATCGACTTTCATTATTTCCTCCCAGACAGTCTAATGGATTAGAAGCCAACCAATACAGCCAAGCTTGCTAAATAATTCTCATACTCACTTTCTTCAGCCAGCCTCCATTACAGAAAGAGCCACGTGTGTGTAACCAGGGGGCAGTCAGGCACAAGCTTTGAGTACAGCCATGTTGTGTGTACAAGCTCATTTTTTTGTGTCTGCCCTTAACCACCTTGTGACCCTGGCCAATGGAAAACTGAAACATCCATCAATCCTAGCCTTGTGTTGAGCATTCTGAAGGCAAAAGGGGTGGGGAGATGGATTGTGTCTTCATTTCGTTTATTATTAAGTGTTCTTCACTTCAGCTCAGAAGATATTTTACTAGGTTGTATTTTAGTTTATGCCCAAAAACCGTAACTGCGCTTCAAAAGATGTAAATACAAAAACATGTACCAATAAAATTTTATATGTATATTTTTACATCTTTATATTGCTCTTCAGTATGGAAAAGTTCCTTCAGTGAGGGTGACAATCCATCTTCAACATTAGCCTGAATCCCCTGGAGCCACTATTTAGTTTGGAGCATTTGGTCTCATGCTATGACTGATGTCAAGGAGAGTTGTGCAATTATTTGCATTAACGCATCTGGTTTTTTTTAATTTCAGCATGTGGCAAATTGATGAAAATTACAGGCCCCATTACAGTGAAGATATCTGGAACCCGGTTTGGAGCCTGGATGACGGATCCATTGGCATCAGAGAAAAATAATCGAGTATGTTAAGGCACTATCTTTCTCCTTGCTTTATGTTAATCCTTTAAAAGATACTTTCCCCCTAGGAAATAGCATCCCAAGTGTGTTTCCTCTACTTCAGTCATTTTCACACTCAAACTTATCTTCAGAGAAAAAGCAACAGTATATTTCACAAAAATACCCAAAGACAGAAATTATGTAAGCACTTCTGTACTAATTCCTTCAACTTTTTCAAGGTTGACAAATATCTATGTGAGCTATGTGACAACATAATTTTTTTATTTCCTGACATATTTAGTTGTGCTTCGGTCTTTTAAGAACCAGAGTAATCCCAAACAAACATCAATGCTGATACCCAAGAGCAGGACCCACAATGCAGCACAGTTAAATTTGACAGGATTAGGCCCCATATGGGCTCCAGTCAGACCATTTGCTGTGTCATATCCAAGTTACGTTATTGTTTTATTGTTTGGATCTGCAACAGGATCTCAAAGTGGCCACAGTTTTGAGAAGGTGCTCTCTCCATCAAAGGGCTTTGGAAGTTCAAACTTTAGGTTTCATTTGGGTATGAGACCCACAACATTAATTTTTGAATACAGAAAAATACAAAGGCAACAGAAAAAGCAACATAAAAAATACAGTAAATAAAGATTTGTGTGCAGCTCTGCCCTGCCTGTTGTGTCCATGCTGGTTTGTTACTGATTCCAGAAGTCTCAATTATCTTTAGGAGAGCAGCAAACTCTGAGAAATTCAAAGGAAAAGAGTCAAAATGCATGAAGGAAAAAATGGGGGAATAGAAGTTGCATATAGAACATTAAAAAGTAATAATTCCGTTTTAAGGGAAAAAATGGCTTTGAAACTTTACTGGTGTCATTGCTATTGGTTTTGTTTCCTTTACTAAGAAAAGACTGTTCTTCTTTGAATAGAGGTTCAGCTGAAAAAATTTAACCACATTTATTTCTAAGTATAAATTCAAGTTTATCTCATGTGCCATTTCCCATCTCTCCCTTAGATTATAAGTCTCTAGAAATATCTTTAAGCAAACACCATATAGCAGGGGCCCAAACATTGAATAACCCAAAATAAAATTTCTCTGGAAATGCAGACACTGTAGTTAGTAACAGTTGCATTGAGAGTTCACCCGTAAAGGTAAGTTTTGATTCAGAAACCAAAAGTTCCTCATGCTTTTTGTAGGAATGCAGGCAATATTGCACTTCGATAGCCTGCTGCACACCTAAAACCTGTGTTCCTTCTTTTTCTGCAGTGTGTCCATCATGCCATAGCATGATCACGTACCCATGCATTGTGTTCGAGACATTTACTCCCAACCTTTGGTTTTTTTCCAGGTCTGGTATATGGATAGTTACACTAACAATAAAATTGTCCGTGAGTACAAATCAATCGCAGACTTCGTCAGTGGGGCTGAATCAAGGACATACAACCTTCCATTCAAATGGGCAGGAACCAACCACGTTGTCTACAATGGCTCCCTCTATTTCAACAAATACCAGAGCAACATCATCATCAAGTACAGCTTTGACACAGGGCGGGTGCTGGCGCAGCGTAGCCTCGAGTACGCTGGCTTCCACAACGTCTACCCTTACACTTGGGGTGGCTTCTCTGATATCGACCTGATGGCAGATGAGATTGGGCTGTGGGCGGTGTATGCCACCAACCAGAATGCAGGCAACATTGTCATCAGCCAGCTAAACCAGGATACGCTGGAGGTGCTGAAGAGCTGGAGCACGGGCTACCCAAAGAGAAGTGCTGGAGAATCCTTCATGATCTGTGGCACCTTGTACGTTACTAACTCACACTTAACAGGAGCCAAGGTCTACTATTCCTATTCCACAAAAACCTCCACTTACGAGTACACAGACATTCCTTTCCATAATCAGTATTTTCATATATCCATGCTTGACTACAATGCAAGAGATAGAGCTCTCTATGCCTGGAATAACGGACATCAAGTCCTGTTTAACGTCACCCTTTTCCACGTCATTAAAACTGAGGATGACACATAATTTTCTTTCCCTTACCTCCCTCCCTCCCTCCAAGCAGTCTCATTTGTGGTTAATTCTAAAAGCATCCATCTCTCTCAGTTCCTTTTAATTTACATTCTTTCTTCATTAAACAAAAGCAACATTTTCTACTATGTAATGCATTTCAAATATGGCTGAACCTGTCAAAAATGACCTGTCAGAAATAAAAAGCATCTTAACTCATGATTCTACAGGGTCTGTCAAGACCTTGTCTTGAAAAGCACTAAAGAGGATTTAAATGGCTAAAGACAGTTTTTAAAAGATTATGATCTGCCTTATTTTAGAGTCAGAGACTAATGGTGGCTTAAATGCATGAATGTCTGTTTTTTACCTCATTTTTTGTTTTAATATCTTGCTTAACTTCAGGAAGCATTTTGGTAGTGTCAGACACATATTGCACATTGTATTTTTTTATTTATTCCAAAAGAAAGATTTAGGAATTTAATTTACTTAGGCAAGGAGTATGATTCAGTTTGCCATCATCCAATTTCAGATGTGGTGCTGTACAGTATGTTTTTAAATCTCTTGCAAACATTTTATCAACTATGTATTTCTACCATTGTAACCACCATCGTGCAATTGTATCTCTTCACTTATGTGAAAGTAAACTAAGTACTATTTTTTATAAAATATATTGAAGCTTAATTGCAGTTCTGGCTATGAGTCAATTGAAAGTGGTAAAAATCTGATAAAAGGTTGTTATTTCTGAGAAAGACCAGTAGCTTCTCAGATGCATGATTTCTGTTCTCAGCTTTGCTTCCTAGATCCCCTCTTCACCAGTGGTGCTTACTGGCAGATTTGCAACTTTGAAGCTTAATACGAGTTCCAGCTTTACAATTGCTTGCTCTGCCCAGTTTTTATTTCCTGCTGCTGGCTTCTCTCTCTCTCTCCCAATCTCTTTTTCTCCTACTTTCTTCCCTTCCCCCACTTGACTGCCCATGTTTATGCTCATCCCTGCTCTGGGTTTACAAGCAAGAAGCTGGAAGGGGCTGGTGCCCGCCAGCCGAGCGTGGGAATGCATCCTGTGTTAGTGCTGTCCTGGAGCACTGAGGAGCCATGGAACAAGCCAAGCTGCTTTCCTTCATCTGCCTGTCTCCTTACTCATAATAGGAGAACATTTATCTGTTGACAAAACTCTTCCCTGGGATGACAGAAAATACAACAAATGATCAGTGTGGCCCCTAGTAGCCACCATAATTCTTGCCCTTGCTAGGGAACAGCACTGAGGCCAACCTCTTGCAAAGAGGTTTGGGGTTTGCTAGCAGTAGAATTGTTACACCCAGACTGATGCCTTCAAGAAACAAATATTTCTGAGAGTTGTGTGGGTTGCAATACTATGTTGTTAGAAACTGGGGCACTGGGAGAGGTGTGCATATTTTATTGAGAAAAAATAAATGGCGGGCCATTTATCAAATTGGCCATAAACGGAAAGAAAGCAACGTTAAGCACTAGTAATCAGATTTTTTTTATTAGCTAGGCTCTCACATAATGCAAAAAGGCAGGTATCTGAAAAAATCTGTGAAAGTTGTGTTCCTCACCCAATCTGAGCTGCTGCTCTTTATAGCCTTTGAAATTGAAAAGCCAGACATTTTATTTACTCGTTCTTCTAAAGTACCAGCCGAGACCACCTTAAGTCTCATTAATGTTTTCATTATTATATGTGTCTATATATGTTTACAAGCATGCTTTATAATATAAGCCCATGGGAAGCTGAACAAATTGCCTTATTTTTCATACAGGTTGCAAAACAGAAAAAAAAAAGTGCTAATAAGGTTTAAAAACTGATAAAGGGGAAAAAAATCAAAAACAAAAACAGATTACATTACAACATGACCAGAGAAAAGTTACTTTCTTGCTTCCATCGCCCCTCTCCTGCCTAGCTGAAATGGTAGCTGTTATCCCATACAATCAGTTACACAGAATTTGGAGAGACTCAGCTCAGCTAAGTAGAAAAATCACTTCCCTCCTGTAACCAACTTTCCTGTATTGACAATGAAAACTCCTCTGTGACATGAAAATGTATATGACTACTTATTTTAAAAGGTATTTTATGTCATACAGGGGTGTTTTATGAAAATGGAGTATGTTCAGATTGTATCAAAAGCCATAAAGCAAACCCCAGCCTTTCCCCTGTACAGAAAAAATAGAACCTTTTTCAACCAACACTGCATTTGTAAAAACATGAGTCATTAGACTGAGGAATTAAACTTCTTTCTACTGTATCATCATAAACTAGAAGAATAGTCATGATCACTTTATCTGAAAGCAATGATTACTACCACATTTCTTTATAAGAATTTCATACTGTGTAATTAGCATGCATGCATTAGTACAGGCTGATAACAGCTCTTCCAGTAAGATTAATCTCACCTGATTTCAATGTCGTTTAGTTTGCCATTTACAGGGTAACACTCCCATTAGTCAAAGGAAAGAAAGAAACAGACACTGCTACAGACAGGGTGCTAGAGATGGATGGATAAGAGGGGTAGGAAAAGCACCTTTGTAAGGTGATTTGTCATACCAAGATAAACCCTGCCCTTCTAAATTAGTAGCAGTGGGTTGGATTCCAGTATTTAAACAAAAAATAATAATTTCCATATAATCAATACAACAAAATGTGATGAGACACTATCAAGTAACACAATAAGGAGCACTCGATTTTCTATGAATGTGTCGATCACGTGTCCTTTCAAAATTAGAAATTCCAAAGTAATATTCCCAGAAGGCTGAAAACACCATGCCTCAATATAAGCAGATTTCTTTTACAAGCTTTGCCTTCGTAATTGAGCAGCACAAGCAGAAAATCTTCATAATGTAGCAGCAACCTACAAGTTTTATTCATATAGGTGAAGCATAGGCTGCTTATTACGATAATGAGGTACCAATAGTATGGGGGATAAAAAATACCTCCTTAAACATGGGAAAATGAATTGCAGAGTCAAGACCTCCTGCTTCAAGGGATAAGCATGGAAAAGGACAGTGTCACTTCCCTGCCCAAAACAGAATATCTACATTTCACCAAGCGGTGCTGGCAGCAGTGAGGGATGCAGACAACCACAAATCGAGCCCAGGAACACAAGCCTGTCAATCCACCAGGTATGCCTGTCCTGAGGGAGCTTAAGGACCGTGAAGGATGAACACCACAAAGCCCATAGCACTCTCCCTGGAATGGACTGGCTACTCCCCGAGACAAAATGGGCAGAACAAACCTCTCCAGAGAAAGCTTCCTGCACAGTAATAATCTTTTCTAGTCCCTTCTGGCAATCTGTGCCAGTGAGTAACTACCGAGTCGATTGTTACACACAAAGGCTGTTCAGCCTGCCCTGTCTGTCACAGTGTGCCAAGCAGACCTCTGGCAGGGTGACTCTGTGGAGCCTCCTCAGCACCGTAGTCAATGCTAGCAAAAGATGGTATTCAATTTGAAAAATTACAAGAAATTAGTTGAGTGAGATGGATTGATACAGGGTTTTAATCACAGATTGCTATATCTAAGAATATTCCTTTTCAGACAGCAGGGACACTAGCTGTCACTCAGCTCAGCAGGCTGGATCCACAGCAAAGGCTGTTTGTTTCAAAGCACAGCCTGAATTAACCTGTTACCTGGTAATTTGTCATAATCAATTGCTTAGAAAATGTTAGAGTAGAGATGAACAAACCATTCCCAGCAAATTACTCATCCAGTAAATTGTATCCTGTTCCAGTTCAAGAATTGCCAGGGAACAGTCTTGATGCATACTGATGTTTGTGCCAGTGAAAATATTTTTTGGAAATCATTTGGATAAGCACCTCTTCTTAAAAATCACCCAAGCATTCCCTGCTGTGAATCTTATATCCTTGACATTCAGAAGGCAATGCTGATTATTTGGGCATTTTTTCCACAAAAGGCAAATGAGGGCTGCAGCTGCAGATCTTTGGGACAGAGCCACATCACATCCTGCTGTGCCGACAAGCTCCCCACACCACGAATTCCCACAACGCTGTCACAACTGCATCTCAGCAGCTCACACTCAACAGGACTCCAGCAGGTAAACTGACTTCCACAGATCACAAAGCCAAGTCCTGAAACTCACTTCCCACCAAGAACAGAGACCACCTTATTACCAGAACTAAAAGCAAAGCCCATTTTCTAAGCTGAGCTTTACTCAGCAATTCTCCAAACACATGACCATGTACATGGACATCAATATGCAAGCAATTAAATTAACTATAAACTAATCATAAAATTATAGAATAATGAGGTTATTTTTCCCACAGAAGAGAGACCATTTATGTTATGCAAAGATCATTATTATGAGGGTTTCTACATTCACTTAATGGGAAACTGAGGAAAGACTGCTACACCCAGCACCAAGACGTAGAAATTACACAAAAATGACTGTTTTGTATAGCATGGCTATACATAAACATAGGTACTGTATTGATGCAGATGCTCTGACCACAGATACACAAAACTGAGGTGTGCAGGAGTTTTCCCAAAATTCCAAACACATCATCCAGCTGAATATTCTGGTATGATGAATAATTACCACGCTTGAAATCTGTAGACTCCTGTAGACTTCTTGCTGTCCTCAGTCTGCGTATTAAGCATTTCAGGAAAACTTCTAAACTCCTACAATCTCTCTCTTTAATCCTCAGAAGCCTCTCACACACGTAACACACATTGTGCCAGGCCATGAGGGTGATGAACACAAGGGACACATCCTTTCTGCGCCTCCCATTACAGTCAGGAGGAATTATTCATAAATGTAGAGTTTGACCCCAGGTATCAAAACCCCATTTCCTCCAAAACCACCACTGGAGGAAATCCTCACTTTTAAAAATACAAATTATGCTTGTTGATTTAATATGGAGTTGCACCATCTTCTCATAAAAGCACTCAGCCTCTTAAAGACCGACAATATTTGTCTTTGAAATCCAGAACATGGAAGAAAACTCACATTTTCTTGAGAATCAGAAATTTTTGCTTAACTCATATGCTTCTTGCCAGCTGGGCATCAGCAGAAGAGCCTGTTCAGTTCTCCTGTATCTACTGGCTCAAAATATTCAATTAAAATAATTATATTGCAGAAACATTTCAGCAACCCAAGTGAAATAAAGCTTCCTCAGGACTTTGTTTCAAAAATGGCAGAGTTTTAAATACAGCTCACTATAAATTAATACAATATTTAGATCAGCTGCATTCTGGCCCTGCCTTTGTGTCCACTATACAAAAGTCCCATTTTCCCTAGAAACTGTGTGACTGATATACCATAGCAGTACAGAAAAGTATATGAAAATGACAGCTAACAGGTGAGATTTGACCTCCTAAAACATCTGTTTTCCTGTGCCTTTAATACAGGAGTTTGAGCTCCTATTTACACAGTTCTAATGGTGAATACAAGCAGGAAGCATCCATTGGGTCAGAAATATCCGTTTTCCCTCCCACAGTATCAGCCACATGCACAAACCACTCCAGCTTATTTTTCTTTGCATTTTCTCTTCTTCTGTTGGTTCTAATCTTCTCGATCATCACCTAAACCTGCCCCAACCCCTCTCATCTTGCAGTATGTTTAATGAATGGCTGTTCAGATAGAACTCAAACTGCACAGAGGATTTATAGCACAGCAAGTTTCATCTGAAGAAGGCGTAAATTTATTTTTCTAGTTATGTAAAATTCAGCTCTAGTGTGCCCATAAAACTGCCTACAAGCAATACTGATTGTATGTCATGGATTGCTCTACAGAAATAATTTAAAACAGATTCAAGATAACTTTCTTTTTATTTATTTATTTTAAAGGAAATATTTTGTTTCATATCTGCCATGGTGAGAAATTAATTCAAATTAAATTCATCTTTGTCCCCAGCCTGTTTAGACATCCATTTCTCCCTGCTGAATGACAGCCCCAAGGTGGTCAGCAGCTTTTCCAACTCCAGGAGATCAGGCTTCACAGTAATTGAGTGTGCACGCTCTCAAAGGTCCTTACGCCTTTAGAGTTAAGCTCCAAGTCTGTGTCACACCGTGCAAACAGGCCATTTATTTAGGCTTCCCTCATCTGGGTAAATTCGGCTTCCTGTCACCCTGAAGCGCATGGCAGGTAAATGGTGGCTCAGGACCATCCCTGTGAGTGCAGCACTCGGAGAGACAAGCGCCTTTTGAAGGGGAAGTGTGCGGGAGAACTGCTGGGGCTCATTACTGCGGCTCTGACAGGAGCGCATTCCTGGAGCAAGAGCACCCACCACCTGACATTCCTGCAGCAGCCACCTCCTCGGGACTGCAAGGGAATTTACAGACACTCATTTAGACCGTTTCCCACTCTGTCAGGAAAGAAAGGACATTTGTACAAATCTAATTGTTGAGCCTGTGCAGCTTGGACAGAGAAGTGCTCAGCTTAAGCCCAACAGAGTTTCTTTGGCTCACCAGCAGCCGATGACAGCTTTTCAGTTCTCAAGTCAGTGTATCTATCACTCATTAGCTCTTCCGCTGAAACAAATGTGTCCAAAAGTTCAGTTTCCACGCTGTTATAATGATTTTTAATGTTTTTTCTGTTTCATTTTTGGCCTAGTAAGGAGGCCTGTGTCCATTGGTAAGATGGCTGGTTGATCACAATCACTGTATGCCTACCATGGGTGACTGCCTTCAATAATTTCTGAGGGAAAAAATGTCGCTTTATGTGGAGTTACTTTGTTCCCTTTAAGGAGGAGGAATCCAAAGGGTGCCCCCAGGGCAGGGCAGTGTCAGGGATGGGCATAACCTTGAGCACAGAGCTCTGCCATGACCCACAGCTCAGCCCGGCCACACTCAGGAGGAGCGGCGGGGCCCTACCCAGACACATTTTGGGCTCTTACATCTCTGGACCAGCTCTCTTCACAGCACAAATCTCATCAAACTATGCACAAAAGCTGTTCTGTTCACCAGGCCAAACGAGGGACGAAAACATGGCAATTTTTATATGCTTTGACGCTTATTTGAGTGCTGAAGGAGGACTTGGGAGATTCACAGGCCTCACCCTGGCCCTGTGCCCAGGAATGAATTACCCTCGGAAAGACTAAACTGCACTGTTACAGCAAATGCTAAAAGGCTGTTATTCTAATAGTAATGCAATATCATGATACAGAGCAGAAAAATGACACACAGCAGAGCTCCAAATCTGAAAGACAATAACACTGTAAAATATACTAAAAAAATAATTATCCCAATTGTTTCACTATACATGCTCTAGCTTAATAGCACTCAGTTTTAGTTTTACAGCAGAACATACTTAATACCAGCTCAGTTGATTTTATCAGTATTTACTGACTAATAATATGCATGACATGCCTAGATAATTATGGAATTGGATATTTATGTACCATAAAAAAATTGATACTTACGTCATTCAACTGACTCACAAATTTTTTTTTAAAATCCTATAATTATGAGCATGAAACAGTGCTTATTTGCTATATTAAATTAGAGGAAAACACATGGAAACAGAAATATTTTATGCCACAGTATAGTATGATAGTTCTATTAAAGATAAAAATTAGAAATCAGCGTATAGAGTGCATCAAATACGTATGGAGAAAGAGCTACATAAATTTCAGTTTTGTGTTTCCTTTTCCAAATTGCACTTAGAAAAAGCACAAAACCAATTTTACAGATAATGTAGACAGATGCAGATATAAATACAGCTACGTGACTGTACCTGGGTTGTACATGATATTTACAACCGTGCCTGGAGAGAATGTAGCAGGTCTGGGCAAGAGCTTACACACTGAAAAAGTAACAGCCAGAAAACAATTCAATATGCAACATAAGAAAACTACTCCCTCGTTAGCCAGACTTCCCAAAGTGGAGATATTTCTTCTACCTGGAACAAAATTAGTCATGCCTTGCAGAGGCTGCAACCTGCCAGAGAAATTGGAACAGCCACGGCTGCCAGTGTCCAGGCAGCCATCACCATGCAGTGCAAACAGCAATATACTCATCCTGTGGAAAATGTAAAGCTGTCAGCAGATAATGCTGAGAAATCCTAATGTTCCACATAATGGTCACCTGAACAATCAAAGGAACCTTTGTAATAAAGTCAAGCAAACTGCACAGTGTGACAAGCTTTGTAAGAAAACGATCTTAGTGTAAACAGCTTCTGTCTAAGTAATTTGCCAAAGTTTTATGCCGCTGTCTGGCTAGTCCACTTGGTGGCACAGGCTCATGAACATTTTGTCTGTGTTTGCTACTTGGCTGCCCAGGAATTAGGGGAGAAAGACTGGGGAGATTTATTATAGAAATTCTGATAAATAAGCAGATATCTACAGCAAGTCTAGAAAAGCTAATTAGGGTTTTTTATAACTTTTTTTCTAATTTGTATTCTTTTGGAACACCCTATTCATCTGCTACTAAATAGGGAATCCTCTGGCCTGCCAAATAACCCATCTAAAGTAGCATACACTTATATATATGGAAATAGAAATTGGCCCCACTGTCATGCTTGGGTACGGTTTTGTCTTGCCTGAATCCACCTATCAATATCATCAGCTGAATTGTCTTTCACTGACACTACCAGGCCCACTCCTCTAAAATTTCAGAGCCCTTTTACAAGGTGTTTCACTAAAGTTACAGAGATGGGCTTTTAGCATTTCAAGTAATTAATTTGATATTATTTCAACAAATACTCTTCTGTTTCCCTTCTTACATAAACAATGCTGTCATAACATTAAAGGGGGCATTAAGAAACCATATCTGAAGAGAAAATATTTTTGTACCAATAAGAGCTGTAAAAGAACTGACTGAATTATTTGTGTGCCCAGTCCGAAGTTTCACCTCCGTTTTCCTTCAGTCAATCCCAAACTATCGGACTCAACAAAGAGCCAGTACTGGAGTCAATTTTGGAGAAGTGCAATGGTCTGTGAAATAGGAAAGGTCAGACTAGGTAATGCATTATTCAGTATAGATTTAAACTCTGACTGTGTGAATCTCTGACAGGTTTAGATCTAAAGCATTTATCAGCACTTTTTGGTGCATTCTTCCATTCAGATTTCTAAAGACTGAATAAATACACAGCAATGTTTCAAGAAACATAAAAAGGTCAACATTTAAAAATTGTCCCATTGATCTGGACTCTCCTGCACTTACAGAATTACTGATCTAGAAAGTCACATGGAAGTTGTTATGGGTAACCCTTTGTGACTTCATGCTTTAAAAAGTCAGATAATATTAAGCAATGGTCACTTTGGGCTGTCTTTTGGCAATATATATGAGATACCAGCATTTAATCAATTTTTAACAACTGTCACTAACATAAAAGTTAAACTGGGAGTATATTGGGTTAGTGATTTACTTGTAAAAATTGTAGAATGATTTCTGCTTTCTTCAATGACTGTTACAGACTTGCCAGGAATCAAGACTGTAACAACAAGCTTTTAGAATATAGTTTTACATTTCATTTCAGTAATAGTAAATCCAGTTAAAGAGAAATCCCCACTTTCTCTTACTGTCTGTTTCCAACTCTCTGCTACTATTCACAGCCTATTTGAGCTGATACAAATGTGTGTAATTGATAAATGGAATAATCCAGAGTTAAGTAGGAAAAAAAAAACAAAAGTAGGATGGGAGGAATATAGAACACAGACAACTAGGTAGCTATTGCCACATAGAGAGAAAAACAGCCATGAGTGCCTCATGCAGCAGAAAAACGTGGCACTCTTTGATTTGTTTTGCAAATTAAGTTAAACAGAAAAGAAAGATTTTGACACATGGTTACAACCTTGAATTGTAGATTCTTCCAGGCCTCTATCTTGACTATAGTAAAGTTAACATGGCACGTGGAATATAAATGTTGAAGCAAGAACCACAAGAGCAGAATGCAACAACTGGACTTTCTCTTTTTTTTGGAGAAATTTAAGAAAACTGTCTTCATTTATTAAAAAAAAAAAAA
>VZRN01005387.1:873422-1046786 GCA_013397935.1 Dasyornis broadbenti
AAAAAAAAAAAAAAAAAAGGATGCTACAATGGTTGTGTACCTATACAGGAAGAGATATTGACCACTAGATAACCTGACCCTTATTTCTACATTTTTATGACTGGCTTTTTAATCACTGTGGTTTGTACCTGGATGATGTTTGCAAATAACAGCCGTCTTTCCTAATCACCACCTTTTGTTTTACAAATACACAGGAGTGAGTTAGAGACCTCCATATTTCCATTTAATTTTATTATCAAAAAGAGAAACCCAATTGTTTTAATCATGGTTTTCTTGTTTTTCATCCCTGAAGATGTAAGAATAGTCCAATGAGAATATTTTCTTTGTCTGCTCAGCTTCTAAGTCACAATATTAAAATGGACATGGACAGAAATATTTCTAAGAGAATATATGAAGATACCAGGCTCAACCTTTATGGTTATTTCTGCAGTACCCAAGTTCTCTTCTTTCTAAAATATCTATCATTCCTTCAAGTAGTATTTTCTTGATTAAATGAACCAGGCCCATCCATCTAATTTCAGAAAAAAAGGCTGAAATAAATACCTTTCACACTATTTTATAAAATTACATGTAATGTAATTTAGCAGATAACCACAAATTTATAGAAAACATGTATACAAAAAAGTCACTTTATTAGGCAATTTTCTGGCTCAGTAAACCATCTCCAAGAATCTCCAAACCTGTACTAAGTAACCAATTGTTGCTGTGTCACTGGCTCATCTGACAGACAGCTTTTACTGCATTAATATTCAAAAAATTCTTCCATTATTTCAATTTTACAGAACCCATTCATCAGTATCACTTACAACAATACTGTCTGAGATGCTATCCTAGCATTCAGCTACAATTTCCAGAGGTACTAAATAGCTTTTTTCACATTAATAATTCATTACAGAAGCTGAAGTTGCCAGACCGTATCAGTTGTGCTGTTCACAACCATTGAGGCTCAGGCTTTTTCAGCGGAAAAATGGTCTATTAGCTCCACAGCTACTTTGTGGAAGCAAAAAACTCTATAAAAAGTCGGTTTTCCAGCTAAATTTCTACCTGTGCTGGCACACCAGGGTGTGGAAGCTGTATCACATCTGTCGCTCCTGGAAAGTGGAAGACATTCTCAGGATCACTGCTGATACCAAGTACACATCATATGGAGGGGGCTCAGATTGTACCAGGACGAGCACCTGGTAGATGCTGGTCACTCCATCGTTCTTTGTCACTGAGCTGTTGTGGAAAATTTCATTCTAGTTTTGCTATTTTGGGACTGTATCAAGCATAAATTCAAAAAGTGTATTAAATGCAGTCAATAGCAAAAAAGAGAAGAGGCGATTGAAAGCCTTAAAAGAAATAATCCCAGGTTTTATGTTCATGAGTTTAGTATGCAGCTCCTATAAAGGTCTACATTTAAATACAATAATACTTTGATGGGACTTGCTTTCTCTGCTTGAGAGCTCAATCTCTATTTTGTATACTTTAAAGTATCTAAATGCTTATAAAATATCTTTGGGGAAAAAAAATTCCCACTAGAACTTGCATATTAAGTTAAGCTTTTCTACTGAGAATATTATTAAATCCCACTAAATCCCATTTCCATTCAGCCATCAGCAGCTCTGTGCATAAATAGATAGAAAGAATTCTATAAGGGATTATGTTTGTGAAAGAACTATCAGCCAGCATTCTTGGTTGTTCCTTAGCAACAAAATAATGATGGTTCCAAAAAAAAAATTAGTTTTAATTTCCCCAAATCAAGAAGTTACAGATAATACCATTTTAAATCACTTAAGTACCTTTAAGAACCTTAGAAAGATCAAACCATGAGAAAAACTCCTGGAGATGAGCACTTTTCTTGCTGTAACTTGCATAATGGTCAGGAATACAGAATAAGGGATTATACCAGATTTGCCCCCAAATACCCTGAACACTGAAAATTAAAGATGTCATTATACATATGGGAGGGTGAATGAAAAAAACTGATTTATTTAATACAGTGTGAACTCATTCAACAGGGAGAGAAATTGCTTCTGAAACACTTTTTTGACAGGTATAAGAAAAGATGCAAGGTGTAAAATATTTCAATAGATTGTTCTGGAAAGAAAATATTGGGTTTGGTGTTATTCTTTCTTTCTCTAAGGATAGCTCAGCATCCTTAATAAATGTTCAGTGCAGTGTCAATTCTGAAACAGCATTTTCTTCTGAATAACGCACTGGTGGTGGCTGCACAAGCAGCCTACCTTCACTACATGAATAAAGACAAGTATATGGAGCCAAATACATTTCTTGTTTCCAGACACTGCAGGTTAAGAGAAACACTGTGGATGCACATTTAACCGCTCCAGTGTAAGTCTCCGGCTTTCTGAGGAATTTCTTTATGGCATTTTCTATGTTGATTTTCCCATAATTAAGTTTCATGTTTTACATTTTTAATGTATCTTTGCAGCTTCCTTTTGACAGTTGACATTAACAGCCTTTTCCTACCTTCCATAGCAATTCCAAATGCTCTTTGTGTATGGCTGTATTCAGATTCAAACAAATTGTCCCAGTTTCTTCACGCAGGGTAGCAACAAGTATTTCAATTAATGTTTGGGGGAACTTTGGGGGGCTTTACGGTCATATCAATAAGACAGAAATAGTAGAATTTTATGCTTTTATGAAATTCACATGACACATGACTGAAAATTACAATACAAGAGAGCACATCATACCCCACAGGAACACCATGTAAAATAATAAATTAGATTATTCAAGCAGCATAAAAGCATCAAACCTGAATTGAAGGCAATGTTATTTTTTAGCCTAGACAACAATTCAATACATGTCATCCGAGCTAAAGCCCAGAAAAAAAGAGATGTTTTGGCTCTAAAACACTAAATGAAAAATGAAAGAGATGTGTCAGTGTGTGTGTGACTTCATGAGCAGCCCTCTGCTTCGTGTGTTTGCCTTACAGTGTTCTAGAGGCACCTGGCTTCAAGACCATTTCCTTCAGCAGTTTCCAAATTCATACCGCTAAAAAACAAAAGTGCAGCAGCTGGCAAGAGGTCTGGGTGCTAATATACAGTAAACTGTAGAGTCTACAGGCTATTTCAAAGTGCCATACCTTGGCCATCACTGATCATGAGGATAAATAAGATAAATAGATTAAATGTGCACTTTAATTTCATTTAATGAACATAATTGACAAGTACAGTGAAGGTTAACTCACACTGAAGTCCATTCATTCACTTCAGTGCATTGCAAAATCATCAGTTGTGATCGCTTTAACAGAGCTCATTTACCCTACAAGGTGTCTGGTTAGATGAAATAACTTTATTGAAGTAGATGGTTAAACTGTGGTTGGCTGTGAGTACAGCAAATCTAGAATTTTTTTCCAGTGCTTAAGCTCAGACAAATGTTTTTAATCCTCCCCTCCTAAAGCTGTGACATTTTTCTGTTCTGACCTTTATATGGCATGTGTGATGGATAGACATTGCATTGACAGTACAACCATACATAAATTTAAACTGTCACAGCACGAACAAAAAACAAGGTATTAAGAGTAGTGTGAAAAAACTGCCAAGTACTGTATTTATTCTTTTCTCATCTTTGAATTACTGAATGCATTTAAAATATGTCTTTCTCTAGATGGCACAAAAAATATTTTGGAAAGTCAAAGCATCATAATTTTGTTTCAACTTGGGAAAATTAAAAAAGGAAAATTTACAGTATCTATATGAGTAGATAATGACGTGAGCTGTATCCTTAATTTTTTTTCCTCCAAGAAATACTAAATATGATTGAAAAATAAGTGTTATTTAGCTACCTAATGTCTGGCAATAGACAATAAGTCTATTGTTCAATTTGCAAGGAGAAATATTTAGCAGCATTTAGTTTAATTCCTTTTTATTTATCCAGCACTCAGTGTTGTATGCCAAGCAAACAAACAAAAAAACCCAATAGAATAAATCCAGAATCAATGCTTCTGGTAACAAAATCAGTTTCTAGTTAATGAGACTTTCCCGCACTCTGGAGTGCCGGCACTGATTTGGCTTTTTGCATTTGCATAGTGCCTTTCCCGCATTCCTGTGCTTTGATACAGAGTGTGCAACAGAGTCTCAGGCAGTTTAAAATTCACTTCTGCAAAACAGCAAAGAACGAGTGTCTGCTTTAGCTGCAGAACAAGGAGTGCTTGGCAATTGTGTCCTCAGGCAGCAAAGGACATCGGGCAAGTCACGCTCTGGCCTTTCTTCCCTCATGATCTCCAATCTACTCCAAGCCCTGTTGTCTTCCCCCAGCCCATGGTTTGCCTCTCCAGAACAGGGCTCCTCACACCCAGTGAGGAGCAGTGTACGTGTGTGGTGACCATTACACCCTGCAATTCCCATGGCATTGCAGAGAGCAAAGGGACACGAGGATGAAAAAGGAGAAAATAAATCCTGCCTTCAATTCCCATTTATCCATAGAAGCTGAAGGCTACAAAAGGCAAACCAGATGAGATAAATGAATAAAGAACAGACACCACATATGTGTGCCATACCATCCCTCCTCCCGTCCTATGAAGACAGCTGGCCATACACAGCTTTGTATCATTATCTCTCCACACATATTTCAGGAGATCAATAAAGCCACTAAAAAGACTTTGTTCTCTACTTTCCTGCAGCTAAACATTGGTTTACAGTCACTGGAGAAGTTCTGTCAGCCCCTGTGCACATCTCTGGTTCTACATAATAAAAGCACTTTTTGTAGACGGTGAAAGATTTAGTTATGCCTCATCAAACAATGTGGAGGTGTTGGTAGTCTCTGTGAAACACAGCATGTTGTTGCGCATAGATTAAAAACAAACATGTGGCAAAACAGAGAAAAGTCTACCTCTTTTCCAGGAATTTTAATTATATTTACACTTCATAGCTGTGGCTGTAGAATATGTGTACACTCACTAACTTTTGGGATATACTGCACAGATTATCTTTTGTTCACAGAAATAGACCTGTGGAACTAGCCACAGCTTATTGTAGTTATACATCACTTGCAGAAGTTTTCTTGCAGCAGATGGAAATTAAAGTTATATCTCATAAGTCAATGGAAATGCTTCCCCTGGGTGGACCGTGGCAGGAAAACTGCACTTTTGTTTTTCTAATAAAATAAATAACTGAAATTATGATTTTCTGATTCCCTTACTGAGAAAGGAGAATAGGCTTCATCCTTACTGTCTATTCACCCATTACATTTCATAGACTTTTATTTCACATTCACAACATGTCAAATGTACGTTTCAAATGTGTGTACCTATGCTTATTAAGGCATAGACTGAAATTACTACCTAGGTCTTTAAAAAAAGGTAATTAAGCATTATGAAAGCTTCATATTCATCCAATCCACATTCGAAAGATAAAAGAAAAGCAGTCCGTGCCAAATGAACAAAAAATTCAATTCTTTTCCCTCCCCATCAGCATTTAGAAGGGAGAGATCAAAATACTGTTTGGCTATTCTTGGCTGATATCTATTGTCTATTTCCACAAGCATCTGAAGTGTTTTGAAAATTCAAAGCCATTAACAATACCTGCTGGCAGTAGCAAGTCTGCTGGCAGGCTCACGGGCTGGACATTTCATGAAAGGTCTACTGCGTCCCACAGCACCACAGCAGCTCCTGGAGAATTTCTGCTTTGCCCTTTCAGGCAGCACTGCACATACCTGTTGCAATATCTGCATATTAATATTATGCACAGTTTCAAGAGAAAGATGCCCTTTTTTCTGCATCTGCAGAATTTTTCTCATTGTTCAAACCTGAAATCCCGTGAAGCAATCTCATTAATATTCCTACAAAAGACGGAAGAATTTTTGTAGGTAAAAAATACCACACATAAATACTCACTTTTAAACAACACTAAGGAGCAACATTTTAACAAGTAGCTTACAAGCCTTCAAGAATATCTCTCTAACAATAATTCAACAGGGTAAATACAAGGGTCCAAGGAAAGTGCCAAAGTGTTTTACAACAATAACATAGCTATTTGAAGAAACAAAACAGCCTGATAGTTCATTAATTTAAATAGCTCATTAGCTTTTCATAGGAAAACATCTATTAGCATTAGGAATGTAAAGAACACCTAAGGGTGAGGGATGTCTGCAGTCACACTGTTAGCAAACAGCTGAAACCTCTATTCAGGGCTTTCTCAATTTTTCCCGTTTGTTCCTCAACTGTGCATATATGCCAACAGTAATTATTTCAGCAACACACAGTGTCTCCTGTGTGCCTGATATGACACAAGATACCCATTCTCCTTCTTAGTCAATGTTTATTCATTTCCTCTTCATTTGCATAGTTGAATGAAATGTTAGTTCTAAGCAGAGCAAGAACTGTTCCAAACCTCCAGACAAAAATGTTGCCTTAAGTACAAAGTAAAGGAGAATCTTTAACAAGGCGTTTCAGAGACATCTTATCCCCAGAGTATTGCACATAAAACTCCTGCTTCTTAGATCTGCTCGTTTTCAACATACACAGGTACCTGTATTTCACTGTTCCTGTTCTTTGTTGATCACACAGGCACTGAGCTTTAAGAGGCCAAACTGATCCTGACCTTGAAAGGACAGTTCCACAGGTTAGACCCCAAGCATACGAGCACCCCTCAGGATGTAGGAGTGCAGGAGAAGAACAGATGTGTTTCTCTAATGTTCCATGCAGTTTTGCAAGTCTGGAAAATCTCAGGCTGAAAATGAATAAGGAAATAATTAGAACGGTAAATCCAAGGTCAAATCAAAGACAGGGATATAATCAATCTTGCAGCATATGTTGTTTCTTGGATTAGTGATATATATTTTAAAAAATGTGACTAGAGCAAATAAAAGCTCTACATTTTGGTTTGTTCATGATAGTTATCATATGCGACACTTAATTAAAATCTGTCCAACCCCTGATATTTCACAGACGAGACTGATTTAAAAGCAAATTTTTTTTTAACAACGTTTTCAAATAGCTACTGAAGCCGGTCTCCATTGACATTTCCTTGTAGACAAGTTTTAAATTATTAAAACCAGTAATACCAGCTAAGACAATTTAGCTCTGAAGCGAATTGGACATGTACTCCCAGTTGTTGTTAGCGCTAGCTGGGAGGCACTGCTCTGAAAGCAGCCCTTGGCATAGCACTTCTCATTTATATCAAACATTGTTGCTGGAAAACCTTTCCACATATATAAGGCACCTCTATCTAACTTTGTGCCTTTAGGACAAAGATAACGGGTCATGTCAAAATAGCCGTGGCCCTGGACTCCACGCACACAGGTTAATTCAAAGAGGTAAAACGCTGCCAAACCTGAATGCAGCCTGAGAGCACCTCGTTAAAGTAAGACAGTGTCGGCCAGTTCTGCCTAGACCCGTTCCACCTCTTTACGTGCCTAACCAAAATGATTAACCTAGAGATGTGGTAATCCTGAGCTGTGCAGCTGTAGGAACTCATCTAATCCCTCGGGATCACAGCTTCGGGGAGCTCTGATCTTAACTTTGGTGCTGCAGTTCCTTGCCTAGGGATAGCTGAGCTTACCTGATCCCCCATCTGCACCAGGACACGGCTCAGGGCACGCACGTACACTGAGGTGTCTGCTCGTGTCTGTGTTTTGGGGAGACACCCCTTGAAAATTACTGTGGGATTATTTAAAGCACCAGAAGCTGTGATGGTGAGAACTGGTGACATTCAATTCAAGACACTACATATTTTGCTACTCATTAGATAAATACAATTATAAGAGAATAAAAAGAAAATATACATACTGGCACTATACAAAACTTAAGACATTATCATTTACTAAGAGCCACCAAACTCTTGCACTGCTTTCCATTCACCTGATCCCAGAAATAGTTTAGGCACACAGCACCCACCCCTCTTGAGCCTAAGGAACAAAACCTCTCTCGTGAAGACATGATTATTTAGACACCTCAGCTCTAAACCAACTTGCATTATGAAAGGTTTCTTCTACTATTGGGGAAGAAAAAAAAAATCTGAAAAATATGCAATATAGTGCAATAACTGTGAGTATAAAGTACTATTTTCAATCTCCTATGAAAATACAGGATAGTGATGGCTGCTGTTCTGAAAGAAAAAGAACTTATGGTGTTATTCTACAGCTGAAAGAAAAATTAAAACTCTCCTGCTCTGAAAAAAAAAAAAAATAAATCAACTGTACTAATGTGCCTCTTGAAGTCACATAGAAGTAGAGGTGTTAGACATAAACACAGGAACCAAATCTTACAAGCTCTGGAAATTCACCACATGGGCTGTAATCTGCAACTAATTTGCAACATCCCATTCAAGGGAGATGAGAAACAAGAGGGCAAAGTCCAGATCATTACATCATCTGAAATTTAGACAATCTGGCCTCTTCTTGAAAGAGTTTGCTTTCTTTATTGTATGGGAGAAAAAAAAAAAAGACTTGAGGAGTCACATGGTGATAGGTGACTATGAGACTGCAGTGAAGAAGACAGAAGTAAACTGTGCTCCATGTTCAGTGTGGGAAGGACAAGTAACAACCTAAAGTTGCCAGAGGAGATTCAGGTTATGTAAAATATTCTCACTGAATAGACAAGCTGCTTCAACTCTCAACCTTCATCTATTTTTCTGTTAGTTGAATAAATTAAATGTGTAGCCAACTCTTACATTTTTTGAAGCGAATGAGTAAATTTAAAAAAAAAAAAAAATTAGGCGTGAGAAAGGTACCCAGTTCACTAAAGACAGCAGCAAAAAATTCCGTCAACTTTTGTAGTTTTAGGATCTCGCTCCTTAAGAAGATGCAATGTTGATATAACTGTTTTCCAGTTGAGAAGGTGTAAAAAGAATAAAAAATATTAATGTTACCAGCAGTAGTTGCAGAATAGATGTATTTTTTTCAGCCAGTAGTATATCAAGAGGGATTCTGTAGTGCTCAAAATAAATATATTAATTTTTTTCTAAAATTAGAGTCACAACTGTATTTTCAAACATGTAAAAAGCAATTACTACGCCGCTTAATATATTTCATGTGGATTATGCTACTTTTTCAAACACCTCCTTTTCCTGATACTAAAAAAAAAAAAATTAAACTATCAGAACATTCATGAGACAGCAAGTGTTAAACTGACAATTTATGGTTTTGAAGGCCAATAACCCTGTGCTGGTGGTGTGTTCTTTCCCTTTATAGTTCATCTTACATAAAATCCAATTTTATTCAGTTTTCTTAAGTGCCCAAAAAGCAATATCCCGGTAAAAACATTGTTGAAAGCAGTAATTGGATGAATCAGCTATGAATCCTAGCCCTGTACTCATCTAGAAAATATGGGGCATTACAGAATAATTGTCTTCTCTTTGCAGTTACTCCAAGAGCAATATTTTACAGATAAGTGCAAAAATACAGGGTGAAAAAACACCTTTATTTTTCATAGTTACCTGAAGAAGAGCTCAAACCATGCTCTGCAAGCTTTTAACAATTTTGCCCCCAGTTTTGTACATTTGCTATCAGACAGTTTCAAATGAAATCAGGCTGAAGGTTTGTACCTGGGCTATCAGCTCAAAACTGATGGGATTTTTGTGACAAAAAGTTTTCAATTACTTGTCTTTCTGAATTTATAAGGAGAAAAACTCCTCCATCTTGAGAGCAGATCTAGATGCCCATTGCCAACAGCACTGTGATTTGATTTTTTTTTTATGGATATATATTTTATTTTGATAGCACAAAGAATTTTTTGATAATAAATTGACTAATACTAAAGTGAGAGGCTTTCAAAAAGCCAGTAACAAATGACAGCTACATATGAACATTAAAAATTGATTATAGAGTATTTCACAGCTAAATATTTGATCAAGCACTCAAAAAAAAAATCGGCAACATGCTGAAGCATTGTGACTGTGTAATGCAACTTGATAAGTGAAGCAGTGGTTTCCATTCATACCTATTTTATTATATTTGCGTTGAATTAAAGTAGATTGAGCTGATTGTATTTCTGTATTTAACCCACTACAGCTATTCACAAAGTAGACATCTTGGTAAAAAAAAATCTAGGCAAAAACTGGATTCTGACCCACTTTTTCCTCCTAGAAGTTCGTAAGGCCACGGTACTGAGGTAGCTGCTGGTTCTGAAGTGGGGGTGCATGGACACCACACCCAGGAGTGCCCATGAGTCTGCCATTCACAGCAATTGCAGACTCAAGGGTTCAAACAAATAGTCCTAAAAAGCCTCTGCAACACTGGGGTTGCAGTTTTAAACTTGCCCATACCTTTACGTTACGTCGCTTTAACCTGGTCTTTTACTGGTGAATAAGTGATGGTTCTGTATTATGTACAAGGATTACAAAGAGCACGTTTGGATGTTTAAAAAGCACAAGAGAACAACACTTGCATGTGTTAGGTAACATCTCTTAGGTTCACAGTTAGATCTTCTGGATAGCTTGGTAATTACTGCTGAGAACGAGGCCTAATCAAATTTCAGATTAACCTATGCTTCTGTCTGCTTGTATGTAATAAAGCCTCCCAAATAACAAGCACTTGTAATTGAAGGTTATATATTAAAATTCTTGTGGGGATTTTGTTCCCTCTGCCATCACTCTTTGCCTGTAAAATAGGACAATAATTATTACCACTTCCACACTTTTTTAAAACTTACACCCTGTCTGTCTGAAATTATGTGAATTTACAGAGTTTTACTGGACAGGTTTCTTAATTTTGGAAACAAACACCGCATCTTCAACATTTCTTCAGGAAACATCACCTCTTCTCAATTTCAGTATAATATGCCATACACTGATTACACTTGTTAACATATTCTGGCAAAGACAGGGACAAAGTTTATCATTTAGAAGAGATATCCTCCTGACAAAAAAATATTTTCATGAATATTGCTAAAATGTGTCTAACCACTCCCTTGAATTCAGACAATAAAGAAAAAAAATGTATACTATACTGAGCACTTCATTAAGGCCTCAGTGTACTTTGCCTGCTTCTTTAATCAATAAATTGTGGACACATGGGGCCAATCCATTCAATTTATTTAAACTTGAGATCTTTTTGATTCAAAGTTATTTGAATTTGTATAGTCATATATCATTTATCCAGTTTATATATAGTGTGCAGACTATCGTCTTACTGAGGTGCAATTTGGTTACTGTGTGTTAGAAATAATTAGTGCTGCAATCATGTTAGAGCAACACACACATACTTGACACTAATGGATTTGTTTTCACTGCTTTTGGGTATCTCTCTGCATGATCTGACAGCTTTATTCTCTAACTGAATCCAGACTAGAGTCAGTTCTAGTACCAGGTACACAATTCATTTATTTCTAATGAGGTATTTAATCAAAATATATTTGATATCTTGGCTGTGGAAAGTAGTACTGAATATAACGCAGCCATAGGATCAATGAGCCAGAAAATATCCTTAGCTCTTCCTCCTGAAATGTTTAGGAAGCTATAGTTTCAGACCATGAAAAAGCATCCCTAAATTGCAATCCCAGCCCTAGAACTTCAATTAGATAAATAATGAATTAAATGATACTTCAAATAAACTGAAATACCAGCCAGGTTGTATTACACAACCAAACAATTTTAAATCCAAAACCTGGAGGACGTTGTAAGAACTTCAGAACTGCAGAAGCAACACAGACAAACTCCAAGATGTTAGAGCTGTGTTTGTCGTCTTAGGAAAACATTCTGAGTTAGTATCGTGCTGTCACTACGCTCTGCTTACTTATCTCCAAGGACAAAGAATTCTCCGTAACAGAGAAATACTGTCTGTAAGGTAACAGTGCCTTCTCTTTGCAGTGAAGTGACCTGACAGGAGAGCAGCAGGCTGTACCAGAGCTGTGTGCACACCACCTGGGAGGCAGCTGGCACAAGCTGGACCGGGCTGAGAAGCCTCAGATGTCACCTGGGCTACCATTTACATATTCCCTTGCAGGCAGGAGAAGAGTTGGCAGACAACTTGTGGGAGGGCACAATGCTACAGTCAGACTCCTCTCTATTTTAATTTTGGTCCAACTGCAAGGAGGAAAGTATGAAGGAAACACAAAACTTCCTCTGCAGTCTACAGAGCATATTTCAGTTCATTTTTATTGCACAAGTGGTGAAAACAAAGGAGCAGACTGCTATGGGATTTTTACAAAGGCAGATCTCAGACAAGAACCTGAGAATAAGGAAGAGAAACCCCTAATTCTGCACTCAACACCATATCTACACATTTTCTAAAAGAAGTTACAGATTTTATAACACTGGTAGGGGCTCTTCAGCCTTAGGTTCCTCCTCGTAACAGCTAGAGATATGGGCAGGTGTAAGAGTCACATTCTGTATGTTGTCCAGCCACTGACTGCTGCAGCCACCTTTAACTTCAGCAAAATTTGGCTGTTAACAACACTTCTCAAACAAATGTTGCAAAATGGCACTAAAGTAGGATTTTAAATGCTCTACAATAGGGCCCCAGATTTCTTTATTTATAAGACTTTATAATACAATTTGTATAGCCAAATACTGTTAATGAGTTTACTTATTAAACAGTGTAAAAATATTGTAAAATAAGATGGTACATTAGATTTTGCTGTAGCATATATCAAAGAAAAATTGATTCAGTTCTTCAACATAATATTCTGTGACTATTGTTTCCACTACACCTGCACAAAAAGCTGACACTGGTCAGACCGATGTCTCATTCCAGGCAAAGGAAGATGAGAGTATAGCTCATCTCTTAAGCACCCAATTTTTTCCAAGCTTTGCAGCTTTTTCTTTCTCTGGATGCCCTGCACTAGTGGGGGGAATGAAGACACCCAAGACTAATTGCTTGTTCAATAGTTAATTGTCCATGAATATTGTGGGCACAGAAATGCATGGAAAGGCGTGAATGAATAACACCATGAATAACAGCACCCTAATGTTGATAGAAATACTTGTTTACAAGCAAATTAAAGAAGTTGAAAAACACTTTCACAAAAAGTCAGCAGAAACATACAAATAACAGGTTTCTAATGTGACATTTGACACTCTTCAGAAAGACACAAATATCACAAAATTTTTAAGTTTGCTAAAAAAAAATATGATGCTGGCAAAATTAGAAACCACTTGGTAGGAAAATTCTGCAAGATGCTTTTAGCTACAATGTTTTAAAACAGAACGAAATAGGGATTGCAGATATGATCAGATATGTTGTCTGTTGGCTTTTTTTCCTTTCACTGCTTCTCTTTGCTGAAACAGAAAATCACCCAATAATCCATGTACTATAGGGCATAGCCTGTCCAAAATTAATAGGGCTGTGATCATGACTCAGCCAGCTCTCCTCTGTTACTAAATCTCACTCAAGTATCTTGCCTGCTCAAGTCGCGTAAAGTCATACTTCACTACAAACACGTCAAAGGGATAAGACATGTTCAGTCTATGACTAGGTTGGAAAATCCTTAGCAACTGCATCTACTCCAGTGGGAATGCCCAAAGCGAAAGAAATTCTGAGATGCTGAGTTCATACAAAGACATTTCCAAAACCCACAGTGTATTGAAAACCAAAGAACTCTTGGCTTGATGTTATGGACAAGATCAGAAAGTATAAATGAGCTGCCATCTGCACAGCAAAGGAAAACAATTTCGGGGACAGTCTGATCCCCTCTTTGATGTGCACACCATCTGAACATTTGAGGCCAGAGTTTCATCAACTCTCTGATGCATCTAAAGGTACGAGCACAATCTGAACTGCGAACACAAAAACTGGGTTGGTCCCACCTGTACCTTACAGTAAGGGTGACCACAGTAATAGATCCATTTTCCAACTCTTCAACATCTTCCATTCATGCAGAGACCTTGAATATTCTGGTTTGGAAAAACAGAAGTGAAAGAACAATGTTTGAGATTGTTATTTTTATAAGGAATATAAAATTTTCATAATTTATTTTTATAAGGAATTTTTCAGTTTCTGTAATAGATTTATTATGGTCAAGCCCAAAAGATCCAAATTATTGTATTTTTTACAAAGGTTTTGCCCAGAGGTTGGAGAAAGGGGATTTTTTTTGACCTAACAAAAAGCCTTTCAGGGACACATTGAACATACTTATTCTCCAATGTAAATTAGAACAGCTTCAAAGCTATTCTAAATTCCACTTCGTCTGCAAAAGACAGGGAAATTATACCTGCCAAAGGCTGCTACAACCCAGTAGACTCTGAGGAGAAAGAATAGAGCAGACAGCTGACCTGCTACCATTTATTACATAGGGATTTATTTTACCAATAGGCAACCTTAGCTGTCCAATTAGACCAATTGCTAGACTCCCGTTTTTAACGCAGTGAATGCATATAATTTAGCAGTCCTGGACATGTAAATATGTTTTTGAAAAGCAGCATGAGAAAGGGCCATATGGTGAGTGCTTTCTTACACTGATCTATAGAATACAGTTGCTTAAATGATGTCAGATCACAGTGAAAAGGAATCACATCACCCCAGACTCAACTGCACCGATTTCTTTATGAAAACCCTGGCTGGGATTTGTGGTTATGTGCAGTGGCCCACAGTTCATTGCAGACTCTTCAAGAGACACTGCAATATGCCGGAAGAAACATCTCAAAAACATTCCCAGGTGGAAAAGCATGTGCACAGAGATTACCACTAGCATTTGGTTACACAGGTTTGGACCACTTCCACAGCGTTTTTATGGCAACTCCAGAAGTTGAGATTCCTCTTAGCAATCCTTTGTAGAGGATTAGATAATATTTTGTAAAGACTGCAGCCTGCGTGTCTAGGTTACTCCTGGTCTACCAATACAAAATAATGACACTGTAATGAATAGAGAATAGCTCTCAGGGATTCTGCCTGGCCTAAACTCCCACATGTGGGATTAGATTTCAAAGTTATGGAGAAGAATCTGGGAGCTTCACCTCTCTCAGTTTCTCACAGGACCCAGCATAGCCTCAAGGAAGCTCATGGGGGTTAAGCTGCCAAGAGCTATGAATTGTGAGCACTACTAGACCTATTTCTTTTTCTTGGCTCAGGTGGGAAATATCCTTTTCCACAGACAGTCCACTTACCTTCATCATGCCTACCATAGAACGGCAGCAGTTCTAATCATGGTCGGTGAGGAAAAGGTTTGAGGTCATAAAAGCATGCCAAGCTTGAGTATTGCTACAGAAAACTGGTTTTCTTTTCAAAATGCAATTCTTTAAGTGTTCAAACAGCACTTTCTGTAAAATATGCCCAAGTGCTGCTTGCCACATCTCAGGTGCATAATTCTAAATGAAAATATAAATTACCGAGCACAAAGCAGCAGACTGAATCCTGAGACTAGTCTATCCCTGCAACCAGAAAACTCAGGCTAAAGGTTTGTCAATATTCATTCTGGACCAGATTCTGATTGTCTTACTCATGCTGAGCAGTATCATGCTCCTCAAATTACTGAAATGGAAGTATTTGTACGATTTATATCTCCACATACCTGTTACTTCACCTGGGCCATATGTTGCTGCTAGGAAAACATGAAAATACTTTTGGTCAGACTTTTCAGTCATTAAAAAATACATTTTATCGTATGATGTCAAAACCCAGGGACATCTTACCAAGGAACCTAACTGCTGAGGAAAGGCTGTGTTACAGCTGTTACTACTGGATATGACTGTCCAGATGGATTCCCCCTGGCAAATTAAATCCCTCAAAGTTATCAAATTTCTTACCATTGTTTTGACAGTTTGCAGAATTTATAAGCACTAGACGACACAAAACGCCTGCTGCTTGTTTTCAGACTACACTCAGTGGCAAAACACGGACTACTGTCCATCTCCAGCACAGATTTTTCGTGAGGAAGGAAGGGAGAAAGCCTACTGGCTGTCATTACCTTCAGAGCAATGGTAGGAGCTAAACTCAGTGGTCTGCTGTACATCCTGTGAAATGTCACGTGTTGTGCCAGCCAGGAAAATAGAGCTGCCGTTCCATCCACCAGTCCCCCAACTCTGCAGGATCGCATTTTCTCCTACATGCTCTTTGACTTTTATTTCTCCTGGTGATTATCTCCTGGTATTTTTACCTTCCTTTTGCAATAACAACGAAGAAATAATGTAGTGGCCTTGGGGAAGACAATGCAGAATGGCAATCAGAGAAAAGCAAGGTGCTCCACTGCCACATAATTCCCTCATTTTTATCTATATTATGTGATTAGCTTGCATCACATACAACTTCCCATGATGCAAAGGAACAGAGAAAACATGCCCATAATGACTTCTAATGGATTATATTTACATGATTTCTGTCTCAGATAATAAATTAGGAAAGGTTTTGTGAATCACCTTGTTAATGCAGTGACACAGGACAAGCTGCCACCCCATATTAACGCAGAGAGGAACCACAGCTAATGACACTTGCAGCTCCTGAGTGGAGGGCTCACCCAGCAAGCTCTCCTATTTCTATGCACGATGTGTTTCTGCCAATAACACCAACTGATACCTCACCATGGGTCAACACAAGCCTCTAAGGAATAGATTTGGTGACGAGAACAAAAATCACAAGTGACTCTTCAAAGGGGCTTCTTTTAAAAAAATGGTCTCTAAAAATTCTGATGGAAATTATCATGCGATGGCATTTCATTTTTCATGCGGTAACCATTAAGCAGTATCCAGATTTAGTCTGGAAAATTTGGCCCAAGTTGTGGGTAAACAGAATTTAAAAAAAAAGGTGCTACTTAAAGAATCTGGACTTCAATCCTTAATGAAAATCTCAGAAAATAAAAATTAAAAATATGTATCTTTGTTTTCCAGAACCAGCACTTGAAAGAATTTCCTCTGCATTGTTTATAAAACAGATTTCTTAGTTGCTTTACTTGGAGAAAACGGTTCATTTTCTCTGAAGTCTTCGAAAACAGCTTAAGCTGCTCTGCAAAAAGTACCAAGTCAGTTAATTCTTAGAATTTAACACTTATATATATATATATATATATATTTAAAACAATTAAATAAAAGAATTCATGTAAAAGTCTTAGCAGGATTTTTTGCTTCCAGGTAGACAGATTAACAATGCATACAACTGTGTGCTAATAAGAATTATATCAGAGGAGATTATTTTATGTTGAATAATGTCTATGACAACTCTTACATCTTCAGGGAGATAATTTAAAGAGGTGTTATTCCAAATGGTATATTGATGCACTGCTGAGACAAATTTTAATCCACAGAACTCAGGGAACTTCCTAACCCAAGGCTTGTTCCCATAGCAACTGCAATTACGCAGCTTCACATATGCATTATTGCCTCTTCTTACATCTGTCAGAGCAGAGTCTAAGCAGTCTAAAACTCTGCCACAACAGTGGTTTGACCACATTTGGAACTCTAATCTACAGGTGCTACTACACTCCCAACTTTTAAAGTTATTTTTGCTCTCTATTCTGAGTTATGTTTTTATCTTGAAAGTCAGGAATATAAATCCAGACTGAAACAGGAAAAGCACAACACTTCAAATCTCTCTGAAACACACAACCCAGAGGAGCACATAAAGATTTTCACATGTTTTTTATGACAATAGGCAGCTGTCGCTACCTCATCACGGACAACGCCACCACCCTCCCCCTTTTATTTTGTTAATACCAATTATTCCAACGGTTGCTATTCTGGAAACATGAAATTTCTCAGAATCAAGCTAGACAAGGAAAAGAGTTAGCTTCTGTTCCTAGATGTCTACTGGTAAAGGAAATTCCTAATAACGGGGTGAACCAAACACTAGAGGAAAGAAAATATTTGACTTCAAGCCCTCAAAAAACCCTCCCCTCCGCGTCTTACAGATTACCAGAGAAACCTCAGCTAAATATGTTGGGGTTACCTTATTTTTTTTCCAAAATTTCTTCTGAAACAATACGCTTCCCATTAAATTTAAGGATGAGTGAAATAAATACTCACATAATTCAACCATTCCCCTTTCAATTTGGTTGGACAATGTAAACTTGAGGCAATAGTTTGGTTCAGGGCAAAGAACAGTTGCAGCTGCCGAGATCTTGTTCAACTATAACACAAGAAACACAAGCAAAAATAAGAAAATTAAGAAAAGGGTATTAGGATCCACCTAACATCCTGATAAATAGCATTTAAGAAATTTAAGTATAGCTGTTATGCTAGAGTTTTTATTCTGTCTTAGTAGGGGGAAAAAACAATGTAGCCCACTCATATAAAATGAGCTTTCAGAGTAGGCAAAGGTACACAGCTCCTACTGAAACAGGACACACCAGTAATCTGAAGGTCTTTGAAAATCTGGCTTTATTGACTGTGAGTGTGGTCAGTGGTGCTCAAACACTGTCAGGAGCATATATCAGAAGGACGTTTGGCACGATAAAACTGTGAGTATTTTCCTATTATTCAGAAAGGTATGCAGAAATAGACCAAATATTTTGGACAATAGCAAACGGGTAGAACTTCGGCCATTGTGTCTAGAACTTGCAAATATCGACTAAGAGGAATTTAAGGGTTGGCCATTTCCAGAGTACATGGAACAAATAATCTCCATTTTCTTGTCAAAGAGGCAGGTGCTATTCGTTTCCAAATCCAAAGATGATACTTAAAATGCAAGGCTAGGCTAGGAACTCTGTCTTCAATGATACACCTTAAAATAGAAAAAACTCCAAACAGAGCACGACGATGACTACAGTATAAAGAGCAGTTTGTTAGATGACCATTGCTTTTTACATAAAAACTAAAAACGTGAATTAAATTTGAGCTCACCTATACACTTCAGATCCAATATCTATAAACAAGAGAAAAATGCAATGAATTATAAGGATACTGTACTTGAGCTCACCAGCGTTCAGAGCTCTCAGGAAGGCTGTTCAGAGCACGGAGCAATTCAGGCTCTGCAGGCTGCTCTGTGGGCCAGCATTACTCTCACGTATCCTGCAGGGCAGTTCTGACAGCCTCACCTCTGCACTGCTCACTCAGAGAACAAACTCAGGGTATCCATCTATCACAGCTCTGCAGGAGCCTTTTCCAAACCTCAGCTAACCTCCACCGAGGTCAAACACTCCCTGAAAAAAGCAGGTAGGATACAGTTTCAGGTGAGTTTTACTGGGGGAAAAAGGGGAGAGGGGGTCGGGGGGTTACTTTTTTGTTGTTGGTTTGTTTTGAGGTGAGTTTTTTGGGGTTGCTGGTTGGTTGGGGTTTGGGAGGGGGTTTTAAGTGGGGTTGGGGTTTTTTTGGTCAGTTCCTTTTTTTGATAGTATTTTAAAAAGGATTCGAAGTCTAATAGGTTCTTTATCTTTTTAAGGAAAAGAGTGAAAAAATATCAAGTTATCACTGAGCTATATGGAATAGTCTGCTGTCTTGTACTTTCCCAGCTACTTGCTGAGCACAGAAATACCCACTCTCCCTTCCTCAGCTCCTTTCTCTGTGCATGTCAAATGCTGGCATGCAGGCTGCCCAAAGGGAATAGAATATCATCTCCAGGAAGTTGTTAACATAAGGCTGTGCATGTACCATGCCGTTATTATGACAGTTTGCTCTAAAGCAGAAGAGACAAGCAGAACGAGGGAAAAGTGCACAGCTCTTGTTTCTACCTCGTGTCTCCTGTTCATTCTTTAATATTCTTACTGGGATCTAGCATGCAGGCCGCTGCACAGAGTGCTTCAGCAACTCAGTTTGCTGTGGCTGGGTTTGCCCATTTCAGTCACTGACAATTAACAACAATCTTCTCCAAATGCTTCCGAATTGTAAACGTCAGCCAGAACGCACCACAGAATACCTTGTGTGACAAGAATCTCACAGCTCTTCCCCTTCTCTGAGCTGTGGGATCATCTGGATGTGGGTTGCAGAGATTTGCCATATTGCAACAAACAGTAACCTACAGCAAGAGCCTATTCACTGGATAGCGCTTGAAGCGGCCAATCTGGATAAAACTCAATTAAGCAAATTTGCTTCAAATATGTTATTTCTTCTCAATTCTTATGCCTCATTATATTCCTATCTCATAGAACTAGGCTGAAAATACTTGAAAACACATGACTTGCATAAATAGCCTAAATAAAATATTAATGAATTATTGTTTCCATTAGCTGCTTGAGTATTTTCCCCGGAGTGAATACTGCAGCCTTGAAATATTCAAGAATTGTTTCTGCTCTCATATCGCCAGTTCCTATCAGAGCTATCCTCTACTCCTTCCCCAACACTGCAGCAATCTCATTAGCCTCTGGTATTCCCTGCCCTCTTTCTCTAATAGGCCCCAAAGAGATCATTTTTAATTTCCTTTCTACCTCTTGCATAATTAAACCGGAGTACCCCTGCCTTCATTCCGTGATTTAATGAAATCAAGAATGGTAAAAGCACAGTATTTCTCTCCTATCAATACTCACATTTGCCGTCTATCTTTTGGTATCGATAGTTTTTAAAACTGAGTTGATAGATAAATTTGACCTGGTTGGGTCAATATGGCATTCCTGCCTACCATTTGGCAATTCCCTAAAAAATCAAAACTTTATAACTTTTATAAATAACTTCAGTGCAAGGATTTCCCTGGTTTTGGACAGAGTGCCTAGCCAGGAGAGCAGAGCTCTTCTCAAAGATGGGGAGCCACAAAGCCACTTGCACTCTCATCAGGATACCTGTCTTAGGTGCCAGAGGAAAAGTCCTTTCCCTACAGGAATCCAGGCAGCTCATGAAGAGGCTACCCCTTTGCAGGTCCCTACCCGTCATGTATCATTTATTTTGGGATAACCCTTCCTCTCTCTCTTTTGTGCCCTTGGCACAAATGTTTCTGCGGTGCTCAGCAAGAAAATCAAGGGCAATAGCTAGATCTGAATAGATTTTGCTTAGTAAGAGTCTTCCAACTAGTTCACACATAAACCAGTTCCAAAAGAGATATTTAAGACATTGTAAAAGGACTGAGTTTAAAATAGTGTACTCCATAACTGGTTTTTTGGTTTGATTGTTAATTCAGTCATAATATAAAGAAAGCAATCAAACATAAATGGCAGAAAACAAGCACAGTCAGGTGCTAAAAGGGATCTCTGACAGGTGAATACATCAGACTGACAATATTACTCACTTTTTCCTTTTCTTCCTTTTTTTGTCTTATAGGTTGTCAACAGACCATAATATTCAAAAGTTCTATAGAAAGGAGAAAAAACCAAACCCACACAGCAGCCTGGGACAAGGGCCTCGTGTGACGAAGGAACTTATAGGAAAGGTATTGATACATTTTGATGGATCCTTGCCCCCTAAAACGAAGGACAGAAACCAAACATTTCAGCAGAGTTTGTTCTCTGTTCAACGTGGTTTGAGCTATTTCTGAATGAAGTACCGCATGCAAGTAAAGCCGTATTCTTCTTAGCTTTGTTTTGATCTTTTATTTACCTTGCACTTCTCAGAAGACAATTTGGACTCTAACAGAAACAGATTTGAAACACTGAGGGACTTATTTATGCCTTTCTGCCTACAAAAAGTGTATTATTGGAACCTTGACATTATTGAAAAAATGGTTTTGCACTCAAAACTGAATGCAATGTTTTGTGGAAAACAATATTTTAAAAAATTCGAGAAATTACACACGCACTTGTTTCTTCCTCCTTTGGAGATTAAAAAAGGCCCCGAGTCAGCTCATTTTTACCGCATGTTTGCTGTCGTGGGGCAATGAAGTGCCAATGGAAGCCAATCAAAGTTGGTGATTTGTTTGCTCAGGAAGACAACTGCTGGAGAAAAATTGAGGATTTTAATAGGCAGCCAGTCACATTAGGTAAGGGACAAACTGGTATGTGATATAATACTATTAATAAGGAGACTTCCTATGGGGGATTATAGAGAATGAGTAATTATTTTCCTTGAGGATCAAGGCATTTATTTCACCTTATCTGAGTTTGCTGGAAACTATGGGCCAAGACAGCCTTGTCTGGTTTTTTCCAAACCCTCAGGCAGCACAGAAGTCACAGGTTTTTACTTCAATATTCACAAACCGTTCTGGTATACTCAGTAGTCCCTACCACCTCCAAAAGCAAAGTTCATAAAACGGAAATGGTTTAATGGTTTCAGATTATGTATTTGTTGAAATTAAAATTTGTGTTATCAAGCACCTACCAATGACTTCTAAATATGCAGTGTAGCTCAATTATCCCCTATTCACTGGCACATGCAAGGGACACCAAAAAAAAAGTATTTCTTCATTAAAATGTCTGCCTGTAAAATGCCTAATCCAAAATCTGCTGCAGCAAATAGAAACCTTCCTGATACCATCATTGACTTTTCCAATCAGACTCCGTCTTGCGGAACAACTTGAACTCCTTTCATGAACAGCTCAGTGGATTTTAATGTTCAGTGAGTTCAACTGAAATTGGTTCTACAAGATGTTATTTTAGACCTTTGGCTAAAGTGACAAACTTTCTCGATATGCAATCAGAAAATATCAGAACTCACAGCACAGAGCCCTGAAAAGCACGCCAAGGAATCTGTAGAAATTACAGGGGGACACATTCTGAAGAAAATAATTGTTCATTAACCCTATATAACAATATTCTTCATATTGATTTACCCAAGTACCAGTGACTCATCATAACTGGACAATCAGAGGATGAGGACCAGCTCTAGCTGGAGTTTATCCTCTAGTCTTTGAATTTAAGGCTGCTCAATCTCCACGTATTTCTTATTTCTGCAGGATTCTACAAGAGAAATAGACCTAATACAAACTGCAACACATTAGGGAAAGCTATTGCTATGAAATTTTGGGTGTTCCTTACGTCAGTATTTCCTCAGCTGCTCCATCTCCCCATCAGCCCGAGTGTTCTGTTCCAAAAAACCCACAAAATTCTACTGAAAAATCACAGCGGAGAAGAGCAGCAGAAATTGCTCTTTTCAAGCTTTGAAAAAACCCCAGGAGACAAGTCTCACACCTTTGTTAACTAAAAAATGCTACTCCATTCTCTTGTCTTCTAACAGGTAATTACTGCATTCCTTGCCTTTGCTGCCTGTTGGCTTTTCAGAACCAACGCCTTCCGGGCACTTTGGTTTTTCTTGAAGGTGCATGTGACCAATGCTGCAGAGCCACAACCTGAGGAGCCTGCCTTCCTTGCCTCTTGGAGGGGACAATTGAAGCAATTTTGTTTTTATGGAAAAGAAACCAAAGAAATAATGTAATTCTGCCAGTTTGGGAAGAAGCTGCTTAATTTATACCAATTGAATTTGGGTGTTATTACATGCAAGAAGCTGCAGGTAATCGTTGCTAAAGCACTCTCTCTACAATTTTATTTCTACAGTCTGTCATACAACACATACACAACAGGGCTTTATGACATTTATGGTTAAACTAATTACAGTTTTGGGGTTTTTTTAAACTGCCTCAAGCTTATATGCTTCATGATACAATAATCTCATTATTTTCCTCATTTTTTCATTACAATCTTGTTAAAAATGTCTCTGAGAAAGCAGTTCAATCTTTTTCTGCTGATAAGCTGATGTCATACTTAAAACAAACTCATGTCTTTTTATCTAAAGCTATTCAGAGACCAATGGCCTAATTTGAAGTTTACATCAAACAACTTCCCACGCAGCTTGGAATTCTCACCAACTGCGTCCATGTTCTCTCTGTGAGTAATTGGAAGAGGGGCAGAAACAACATTGACGATGAATTAGAAATAAACTAAGGCAACATCTTTTTGAAAGTTAATTTTGAACATGCCGTGAAAGAATTTGCACAAGAATCCTGCCTTTTATGAGGCAAACTCCCATTCCATAAACGTTGTTGGCATCAAATACATTATTAGAAATTCTGAGAACACTCTATCCTCATTTCTCTGCAGATCAAGAACTATTTTGAAAGTAATTAAAATAGAAATGAACTGACATCTTTGTGGGTGATTTGTGAGTTGAAAAGAGGACAGATACACAGAATACATTGTGTTCCCCATAATACACAAGTATCTCTAGTTAATGTCTAATAACTCATGACTAGCAACAAAAATTTTTAAAAAGTTATAACACCAATCCAAGTGTGACCTCTTGTTCCAAAAAAAAAAAGAAAAAGACAAAGTATCTCTAGTCACAAAAGAGAAAATATCAAAATACACCAAAATGAGTTTGATAAGACATCTAGGTACCAGAATTTCTAAAGTTTACTAATTATTGTATTCAGAGATTCCTTCTGTAGATGTTTAAATGGCTTTCTCCTCAGCAGGACAAATTAAATGGTGTTGTCATGCTTCTGAAAACACAGAACCAACTTCGAAGATAAACAGGGACCATGTTAAGGAACTTTATTCTTTTAAGTTTGTGAAACAGATAAGTCCTCAGATTTCTAGAAGACTAATTAAAGAGAATAGCTCTTGGTAAATAAATGATAGGATGTTAAATTTATGAAATATGAAGGAAACCGAACTTGCAAATGTTTGTTCTGCTTCAACTGAATTATTCATTGTGAATCACATTCTTCTGACTTTAGTCCCCTCTCTTATCACAAATTGTCGAGGAAATGGCCATCATTTTATTCAAACATTCATTACCTGCAAGCGTTTGCTGAATATTTTATGTCAACAATTTCGAGTCCTTGGGATGCTTGTAAAATCTCCACCTCAGTACCACACTACTCTTTTATATGTCTGCAATGTTTGGCCAACTTAATTAAAATAACAATGTTTCCAGTGCGCTTATTGAACGACTAAAACAGTTTAAACAAGAGAAAAACAAACTATGAACACTGAATAGCAAATAATAAAACACAAAAAAAAAAAGTCAAGCAAGTATAGGCAAATAAGGCATGGGTATAAAAGTGGAACACTGATATGTTTAATCAGTGCTTTCCTGGAGAGTAATTTGGTATTTTTATGCCTGTCCACTTTCTCTCCATGTTGTTAATTGCCTTGAAGCTGCGTTTTCCAAGGTGCTTCCATACTGAAAAATGAGAACAAGGTCCAGAAAGGATTTATACACGCATATAAATGCCTTGGTTTAAAGATAGTTTTGAAAAGCCCATTTTGATGTTTACATTACAGATCCCTAAAAACATAAGCTCTTTTTGTGTGTTGTACACCTCATTGCCTTAATCATTCATATTTGATGACTAATAACATCTCTATTGAGTTTATTTGGAGAATTCTCAACATCCATAAACAGGATAAACACTGGGTCTTGATTCACTATCGACTAAAACAGTGCTAAAACTGTGCTAAAAAAGTGCTAAAACAGTGCTGAAAAAGGAGAATTTCATGCCTGAGCTATGGGCAGCAGCAGCTCAGTTCATTGCCCTCAGTCAGACCAGGATTTGACTGGGAGTCAGAGAGGGATGGCATGTTTCTCCTGCTATTTTAAAATCCAATGCTAAAAGTAATTTGAAAGGATAAACTGGAATAACCTTACTACTTTTGAATATACAGTAATCAATTACTGTGATGGCAAAAATTATTCTTTATGTGCTTGATAAAAAAAACTGACCTGCAGTAGACATTGGTTGAAAAGATGAAGATGATGCTCTGTGTTTCAAGGCAGTCTTAATTTAAGATTAATTCTGCATGGAAATAGCATTTATGGTGACTGTTTGTCCAATTCCATGACAGCTGGACTAACAGGCCTTTTTACCAAATGAAGAATATAAGCAAAATTAAAGTAAAATCCAATGCAAACATTTCAAGTTTGCCCAAGACCTTGCAGCAACCTGTGCATTAACACGTGGCTACATTTCTCTGAAGTTCTACAAAGCAGCAATTCCCTATGAACTTAACATTTTGCTTTATCTTCTTAAATACAGGTCATCTCTCTAGTATTATACAAAGCCATTTGAAAAACCTCATTCACAAGCTCTCAAAAACCAGGCACAATGTCAAACCAGCAGAATAAACACTTAAATCAGAAACACAGTCCTGGCCTTATAGTGTAATATTCAATTATGAATCTCATAAACAACCATTTACATTTTCCAGAAACACTTGCATGCTGTAACTTCATTTGCTTTGAATTAGAACAAGAATTTAAGGTTTTAAAACACACACTTTAAGATAAATTCATTTTATGTAACACTGCGGTATTATACCTCAATAATATTGAAAAATCTACTGTCTTTCATATACAGGCTATCTCTGCAATATCAAACATGGGGAAGAGTAAATGAACAGTTTATTAATGAAAGTTTTAGAATAGAAATCTAAGCAAAAAAGACGCCAAGATGGACAAAAAAAATTAAATATTTCAGCTATATCAAAGTTAAACAGTTTTCAGCATATCTTTTGACTTTTTATGCAATCCTGTAACCAGTTTGAGTTCAATAAAACTGCATTTTCTGATGATTCTGCTTGAGCCAGCACTAAATGCAAAATTTGGAATCAAGCATTTTTGAAATCTCTCTGCTACCTTCCGTCAGACACTAATTCTAAGGAAGTGATGTAACCACCGTGCAATTGGAGAATAGCAGTGTTTTATAAGGAGGATGGAAAAGGAACATCTGGAACTGAATTCTGGGAATATCTGCAATCCAAATGCATTGTGGCTTTCAATCAGTTTATTGATGAGGCATTCTACAAATAGTTCAGAGAAGGACATGAGAGAGAAAGTCAGACAGTAATTAGAGCGTTACTCGGAAACAACCAGTAGCGGCAGTTTGGTAGAACTTCTGCCGGCACTGGCTTTCCAAATGAGATCAGAGTCACAAATTCAGAGAATCCCAATAATTTTGAATTAATATCTTATTGGAAGCCAATAAGGCATTAATACAGAGGCACTTCTGATCATTAAAAGAATTCCTGTGCAACAGAGCTAAAGATTAAAAGGATCTGCTAGGGCAACATGAGACAGTCACAAAACTTGGAAAGACATCAGAGGGATATAATAGTAAGGAAGAAGAAAATCCTACCTTTTTCTGTTATCTATCAATGCTGAGGTAAGTTATTTGTATAATTAAAAAAATCTGTTGATGTGTGAGTCAAAGATTAGAAATTAAAAGAACTGTCACACAGGAGCATGATATGAAGAACATGGGGAAGTTAGGAGAGGGATGCAGAAAAAAATAAATGCAAACACTGTAGAAACTAGACAGTAACAAAGCCTCCAAACAGCCACTGGGAAGAAAAAATGAAAGCTCTTCCTTGTAACAAAAAAACCATAACAAAGACCAAATTTTACACCAGAATAATCACCACCACATACTGAGGGTGCTAACTGGAATAATCAGTGCAAGGTGTGCAAGAAATCACAATGAAGCAGACATTCCTTCTGTTTCCAGAAAAAGTTGAACATGCCAATTCATTGCTCTTGAATGAATATTCTTTCCAGACAAAAGGGGCTGCTTTTCCTTCTCTTCACAATCAACTACCCCTGCAGTTCCCAGAATTATACAAATTACATAAAGTACAAATGGTAGATGGATGAATACAGATCGATACAAGTTGACAGTATGGTTCATATTCTATGTCCAGTGTTGTATTGTTTTCCTGACAAAGGTTTAATCACAGGATCTTTTAAACAAGGAGAAAAACAAATTCTAAAGAAAAAAAAACCTGTAGTTTTTAATAGTGTCTGTATTTTTTTCCCTCAGACATTTATTACAGGACCCTGCAAATTTAGAGATAAAGGAACTCATAAAAATAGGTCATAGAAGAGTATTGAAGAAATAAGGACACTATTAAAAACACAATGGATTTTCCTTACTATTCTTTCTTTGTGATCACAGGATCCTGTAATGACTGGCAGCAAAGAAAAAAGGACCTTTACATACACACAGATAGAAGCAGCATTGGGAAGGATAGCCAAGATCACTGTATGAGCTTAAATATTGATCACTCTGGTTTCCTGTTCTGATAACTTAATCCTGAGTCTGCCTGTACTTTATCATTTCATTTTCAAATTTGTGCGTCGCCATTTTTATCTCGTAATTATTTAGTGTAGGTTACTATAAAGGAATTAATGGATTTACAAAAGAAAAGAGTCAATATTAACACTGTTTGTAAAACACTACCTCTCGCTCTAGAGTTCTAATTGCCTTAAAACACCATTTGCTGTCTAAATATTCTTGCAGACCTCTGCAGCATCATGACTGCATTAACTATAAGTTCTTCGTACTTACAAATTAGGATCACAGCTAAACAAAGAGCATCAACACTTTTGCAAGGGAATTTTCTTGCGATAAAGAAAGGAGAATTACCCTTGACCCATACAGGGCGTTCAGCTCCATTACAGCATCAGAAGGAAGGTCCAGATGACTGCCTTTGATTAGATGCCTAATTTTGCACAAGTGGGATAAACCCATTCTAAAACCTGCACATATAAGCAGTAACTTCCATTTGTGGCCACCAAAATAATTGCTTTGTTTCAACATGTTATTACAGTTTCTTATTAAATTGCCTAAAATAATTGTTTTTTTTCAGGCATTGTTTTGTCCCAAGTGACCCTCATTAAATTCAATAACAGATTTACTATTGACTCAGATGGGAGCAGAGTTAGACCTATACAGCATAGATATTATTTTCTTTGTCTAATACTTCTTTACACTAGAGAAAGGAAGGGAGTCTTCCTTTTCAGACAATGAAAATACATGGTTTTAATTCCTATTTGAAGTATATCCAGTACTATCCCCACGATACTCAGTAAATTCCATAAACATGACTAAAGAATAAATATGGCCTCATGCATCTGCAAAAAGCAATCCATTGAGACAAAAGTCTGTACAGTTCAGAGTTTCTGCATATTTTTTTTTTTTTAATCCATTGACCTCAGCAGTAACAGTAGCACAAAGCAGATGTGACAAAGCTGGCATTAAAGCTCGTTACCCATCAGAACCCCAGACTAACCCCTGAGCAGTAAGACTTTTTCTTCACAAATTTCATCACTTGCTTAAGCCAATGAACATAATATCACCTGAAATAAATCTCCTGGCAACAATTAATTCCTACAAACGGGTCTATTACTGAGCAATTGTATTTACATTAGACAGTTGTTTAAAAAACATCAGCTACAAGTAAACAGAAACTGTGTTTTTCTACGTTTAGATATAATGAAGTTAATTGTTAGAACAAACTAACAAACAACACTCCTGCTACAACTTCACTCTGCCAGCTTCCACAAGCAAACATAAGGATGACTCTAAAGTAATTCATTAACCAGTTGGAAAGATTTTGTTCCAGTCTAATGTTTCTTCCTCAAAGTACTACACATGGAGATAATAAGAATTTGGTGCCAGTGTGGTCTTCCTAAGAAAGAGATAACAAAACAGACTTGAAAAATGAAAGGAAATAAACACATCTTTTTCAGATGCTATTTAAAGAAAACCTTTAAGTGGTCTGAGGATTTTTGAAGGTAAACATGCAATTTTAGAGTTCATTCAATTATATTTCTCTGAAATATGTTTTAATGTGCCCTGATTTTAAAGAAAATTAAACAAGGAAAAAATCTAACTTTCACTAATCCACATTCAGTCCAGGAGTTTCAGTCATTACCAGCTCCACAATTGTTATAAACAAATATATAGGGAGCAGTGAAACACGCAACTGATAAAAACATACACATTAAACATTTCACATGCCCCATCTCACATCTGGGGAACCCAGTTCCTCAGATCCTTATACATTTTCTTTCAGGTATAAAGAACTTTGTTCGTTTGCTCTGCTGTTGTTTGTTCTTGAGCCTGGATTTATTCATAGAAACATCAAGCCTAAAACTTTTCATAGGTGGCACCCAAGAAGACCCAAAGTTCACATGAAAATGTGCTCTGTGTGTCTTATAAACTTTCCTCCATTTATTCACATCCTTTTAAAAAGCTTGCTGCTGAAAAATGAAACAGAAGCAATAATGTATGAGTTAAGTGAGTAGTCACACACCATGAAAATTCAAAAATAAGCAGCTCCCAGACAAAGTAATCACACAAATGTATTGGCTGAGCTGTCTGGCAAGTGCCTCTAAATTACAAATAGATCCCTAGAAATCAACAGTCATTTCCAAACAAAAATATTTAAACTGAATTGATATTATAACTATTCTGAGCAGATCAACTATTTCTAACAGTAAGAATACAAATCAACAATAGATGCAAATCCTATGCAAAAAACAATTAAACCAGTAAGACCAACTCACATCCAGTTTGGTTCTAACGCAAAAAGTGTTCTGCCTCCTCAGATGTCATCTATTCTGCTATAAGTTAACTTATGTTTTTTCTTATTGCTGCTGTCAAGTCTTGGTTTTTTATGCGTCTTTGTTTCACAATCTTTTTCTTTAAGGGCAATGAATTACTTACATGCTTTACTAGCAACACCCATGAACTGCACAGACCGTACAACACATTTGAAATGAAAGAAGCCAACTCCAGGCAGCCCATGTGTTTCTGCTATCACGGGTGAACAGACTGCAACAACATTGCACAGGCAGCTGAGTACGACAGAGTAGGACTGGATGTGGTGCCTTAAGGATACGGCAGTCTCAACAACCACATAATCATTGAAACATCAAAGCAAGGAGTTGGAAAGGTTATCTTGCTTATCTTGCTCTAATTTGAGACATTTGAGAAGTCATTTCCACTTGCTTTGCTTCAATGAGATTTTATTTTTCTGTTATCTTTAGCAGTTTGCCCATTCTCACATAAAAGGGAAGAGGACCTCAATTTGCCTCTGCCGCATCCCAGAGGAGATAACCCAAGCAGAGAGAACACCATCACATGATCAAGCACCACAATGTGTTCATATTACTCATTTCAAACCTATATGTCCTTTCCTTCACAACTTACTTTAAAAAAAAATGCTCACACTTTGGCACTCCCACAGAAATGTATTTTTACAGATGTGTCACCATCAGATAGAGTTTCCAGTAGAAGCCAAAAGTAGAAACGTAGTAGAAGGCAGGCCTTCAAAAACCTTTATTCCCAAATTCCATTTTCTGAGAGCCACAGACAGCCTTTACTGTCCCCAAAGAACTCAGTTTTATTTTTAAAAAGTGTATTCACTCTTTCTGAGAAGTAAATCTTTCATCTGACAAATAGCTTTACAAAAAAACCTGACATCTCATTTTCTTCCACTGTATTTGTAGGTACCTACAGCAGTAAAAGTATAAAAAAACTTCACATAAATCTCTTTTCCTAAAACCAAACATTATGATGCTCAGGAACTTTATCTGGACATTGTTACAAAGCAGAATTTATCAAAAGAGCTATGCCCGGGGAAAAAAAATTGACTCAAGGAACAAAGCAAAACAAGAAATCTTTCATTTGCTGTGAAGGGAAAGCCAGTGGGTAAGGGGGAGGAAGCAAGAAACAACCAGGACTCACATTAAGTTACAGGGGAAAAGCTGGGAAGAGATTCAGTGCAGGATCCGGTCATTTGGTCTACAAATGACTCTGGAAGCCTCATGCTTAGGCTATAAAATCTATTATCTTGCCCCTTCCTGAGGAGAAGCATTCATACCTGGTGACGCCTTTCTTTTCCTGTTTCTAGTATTTTGCCTTTCACCTCAGAGCCTCTTGGTGCTTCTCTCGCCTGCCTCTTTCTTTTCCAAAGACAGTGTTTCTTACAGTTCAGTTCTAGGTCATGTTTTCTGAAGGGTGTTTTCATATTTTCAAGTGTTAAACATAATTGATTTTTTACAATCAATCCTCCAGTGCCCAACTACCGCGACCCATGTGTTAGAACGTCTTAATTCCTTGCTTTAGGCTTCACCTGTTGAGAGAAAATACAAGGAAATCTGCTTTCTTAGTAAACAGATTGGATGATGTATTAAAAGTAAAAAGAAGTGGAGGCTGATGTTGTATGCTGCTGCTGTGTGTTCTCTGAGAGACAATTGTTCATAAAAACTCCCCTGGGTCTCCAGGACCCTGAAGCTCTGGTTAAGTGTTAGAGCAAGAATTTCTTATTTCTATGCTTTAGTCTCAATTATCTGTAGGATGACATTTTCCTCCACGCCCTTAAATCTGTTACTGGTGTGAGGAAGGGTAACTGCTATTCCCTAAGGAGTCAGACAACACAGAACTTTTAAAGAAAATCATAGTCATAATTAAAATATTGAAGAAAGGATGTGATGACCTTCTTAACACTTAGCAAATAAATAGAGTAAAGAATTAGAACATAGAAAGGTTTAGGTTGGAAGGAACCCTAAAAATCTTCTAGTTCTAGGTACATCTTGTTTTAATACCCACGGAAGACTTTTCCAAACAATCTGTGCAGACAAGAGCAGTTTTCTTTTCATGTCATCTCTGTGGTTTGACTTCAAGATTCCTGAGATCACTGCCGAATACATCTGGATTCTGCAGAAATTGCAATCAAACCAAATTTACATTACAAAGAAGCCCTTATGCCACGTTCTAGGGAACTGAAAAAATCCACTTTAAAAATAAATGCAATTGAACATTAATAACTCAAGCCAAACAAATAACTTTGGTTTATAGCTAGAAATTTGCAGTTCTTCTCCCATTCTCATACAAGTAGGGATTGATTTTCACAACCCTAAGATTACACTAAACAAAAATAGGCAGGTCCTAGTCTCTGATGAAATAAATGGCAAAGCAGAAGATGCATCGTGGTGAAAAAATTGGTCTGACTGCCCCTCAGATAGAATGGAGACAAACTCTGAGCTTGTGAGGAATCAGTGTTCATCTGGCTGTTGGCCAGTACAGCTGAAAAACCTTAATCAAAAATTTTCAAAGAGAGCTGTCTAATTAAGAAGCTAAATTCATTAATCTGGGCTACACGTTCCTATTACCATCTACCGTGTTTGAGTCACCACTAAAAACCATGCCATTATGTAATTAACACGAGTCAAGAGAAAACCAAGAGGGAAAAATAAATTTACTGATCTCAGGGTTACGTTATTCTGGAACTGTACCTGTAGGTGTAAGAATTTCCATCTGCTCTGCACAAATGCAAATAGCTGCTCACCTCTACAACCCCAATTCACATGCACAGCTGAGAAATACACAGAGCTATGTGTATATGTACATTCATACATGCAAAACCAGACATGTTTTTCTGTGGAAAGACTCCAAAATGTTAAGAATTTCTATCATTAGTCAGCTCTAGGAACATCATCTGTTACAAAGCTTACTAAATGAGTTACAAGAAACTTCATTATTCAAATAAAAGTGAGAAAAGACACATGTAACCAATGATACCTGCAATTTACTATTTTTCCATGCAAAAGCTGCATTTCTAGACCTTGAGTTCAAAAATCTGTAGCTGCAGCCCACCAGAATATTTAAGCAGTTGCTTAACACCACGTATGGGAGTAAGGCTGTGAAGTTCAAAGGTGCTACATAAGCTTAATATAAAGCAGGTCTTGAAGGCTGTGATCTTATACCACTTTTTCATTACTACAACAAAGAGATCATAAGAATATAGGTCAACAGTTTAGGACAATCTAATGAATTTAATCATACATAGCATTTATTATCCACCTTGTTTACTTCCCATCTCCTGAGACGGCTTATGATTTGAAATGATTGACAGAGTTGATTTTTTTCCATTTCTCTGTGATTTTCTCCTTTATTATTTTTACTATCTTGTCTAAGCAATGCTATCATCAGGCATCTCATCAGCCATGAGTCAAAATCTCAGCACTGTTAATAGGAATATTACAGACCTTACCTTAATACTACTTTTAGCATAATTGATATGCAAAAACAATTAGCATTAAGCTTCTAAGATTAGTATCAAGATAATGTTTTTCTATACCTTTTGGTGACTTCTAAGTTTGCTGCCTGAGCTGTGCTGTGAACATTAAGAAACCCAATGTCGCTGAGTAGAACTTATAAGGAAACTTTGCTTCTCAGCTTGCTGCAGAGAGAGTATAACTTTGTTCTCACTGAATCTCAGAGCAAAAATAAACTCGGCATTCACACAAGTGCCCCGTGGAACTTCAGAGACAGAGTGAGCATCAGATACACTGGCACCCTGTTTTTTCCTTCTCTTTTCTTCCTTTTGGCCCCTTATGACTGAGAATATATACTAACTTCACAGAATTACTGCAGTCAGGGGGAAAAAATGTTCAAAAATGCTTCCCTCTCATGAGAATGAAGTCAGAGATGGCTGTGAAGTCTCTGGGGACTAGAAAAATCAACACAGCACGAAACACTGCAGAATCTAATAAAATACCCTGGTTGTGTTCCCCTCAGTTCGTGGAAGCTAACTGTTACTGAAAATATTTTAAAAGAACAATCAACACAGGCAACGTGCATATCCTCATGCACTGGTACAATTCCAAACCAATATGATGCCACATAACTTAGCACACGCATTTTAAATACAGGGGTTTTTTTCCTTCCACTATTCTAATTCATAAGTCTCATCCCACAGGAAGAGGTAAGATAACCCATTCTGTAGGTTAACACCTCAGAGCTGCTTGGGGATTTCTACTAGAATGTGTGTGGAGGAGGAAAAAACAGTCCCACCTAACCAGCAAAGAGGTTGTGGATTTGCTCTATACAAACCAGTCTCCTGTTCTCTCTTTCAGTAAAGAGGAGGGAGCCAAGTAGAGCTTCACAGATGTTTCCCATCTTCTCCCACCCACCACCAGAGAGGGGAACCTGCCAGACGCTCAGGATGAATACCCAAACTCTCCTGTAGAAAAGCCGAGCACGTTCCACTGCCAAAGCACAATTCAGGGCAGAGCCATTAGAGAAAAACAAAGATGCTGGACTGTAGGGTGCTAATTGGGGCAATAGGGACTGCACAGGATTGCAGCACAAGAATGAGGCTATTCATCTGTAATGAATGTGAAGGAATATTTGTCTCATTTTTTCCACCTGTGTTTAATTAAAAATTTAAGACTTGAGAGGCCTAGAAAGCCACAAGCAGTCTCACCAAGGGCATATGTATTTCCTTCTAGATAAAACTTACCCTTGTGACAGCTAACTTCGGGGAATTTTGTTACTACAAGGGGAAAAAAACACTGTTGAGAAACAAGAAAGAGCAAGATTTTACAACAGGAACAGCTTGGGATAAACACTGAGAATAGCAACAAAACTCCCAAGAAATTCCATAATGTGTAACAATTCTGTAGAAAAGGAAACAGAGACAGCAACATCTGTGCTCTGGAATGCTGGTGTTGGAGCCCACGGAGAGAGATTTACACTCCCAAAAGTACTAAGCAGCAATTTTGTGAATCTATTTGTGTATACACACACACATCATACTGAAGTCCTAGAGTTTTGTGTACTGAACATGCAACAGAGTTAAAAACCTTTCTTTCCAGCTAGTACTTGAAAAATTAAGATTGTCTTTTGGTTAATACTCATTTAAAGTTACAAAACCATTGCCAGCAAAAGCAATTTATCAGAACATTTGCCAGGCTATTTGGCTGATTGTTTTTGGCATGGGGCTGCTGCAGCCTGAGTCATTCACATCAGTTAAAATGAAGACTCTCATTCACAAAACATTTCTCTGTTGAACCAGAGGAGCATTGTGATTTTTCATACTGTATTTCTGTGTTATTTCTGTGGCATCTAGGACGGTTGGAATTAGAGCCTTAGATCACAAACTGCCAGGTGCCTATCCAATAGAGTGGTGCAGCACAAATATTTCAGAGCATACCTGATACTTATCATTTTCGTTCAACTCTGAAAACTGGGGCCTGCTAATCTCAGCAGCATTAAAGATAGAAATAGAGGATGCATATTCCCAGAAATTTGTATCATTCTTTTAGAAAAAAAAGCAGCTCTGAATCTGAGACTGAAAATTAAGCATGACCTCCACATTCTTACAGTTCAGTCAGATAAAGGACAGTTTCTGTCAGCCTCAATTTGTGTCAAATCCTCACTCAGCAAAATTTTCTGCTTTTGTTATCAGTACAGAGTTCCCTAGGAATTTTAAGACCTTCAGAAAAATCTTACTTGGCCCACAGCCCTGATTAAAGCATTCTCAAGTGTACAAATATACAGATTTCATTAACAGATCATGCCTGTCAGATATGAAGGAAAGTGATAAGGCTAGGACATGAAGAACTATTAAGCCATCATCAGCTGTACCTCATAGCGTTTTCCATTACAACTTTCCTGTATACTTGCAGCCATCTCAAATGTTCATACAACTTTTGGCAGCTTTCACTAGACCATAAATGCTTGATTCACTGACGTTTGGGTCTTGTATCCACTGAGATGAAAGTCACTTCTTGAATAAATGCTAGACTAAAAATTCAAGGTTTAAGTTTAAACAAAGCAAGTTTTGGCCTCTGCCCATTATGCCAAGTTCTCAAAGAATGCATAACACCAAGTGGTACTGGTTTAATCCATGTTTAATCCATGTTCTCGAGGCTAATCGATTTTTCATTTTGCAATTCTTTGTCAATTCATTGTAAATTTACGTGCTCTGGCACATGAAGCCTCCCACAGCTTTGCTCCATCTCTCAAAGGTTAAACACTGTCCACTGACTGCAGTCTGATCCCCTTCGAGGTACAGCACTTCTCACCACATAAATCTAAACTCTTTTACCTCTCTCAAGCCACAGCAAAAAGTCAGTTTACTGATTTGAAAGGCAGCCAGTGTGGGCCAATACCCATTTTCATCACACTAGAGCTTCACCAACTACATGAAGCCTGAGAAAGCACACCTTGTAGTCCAAGACAACAGAAAGAAGTTTAATTACCTAGTCGCCATTTGAAGGTTTAGAACTGACAGAGATGATGGTTTGCCGGTTTTCAGTAGGCACTTCCCAGATATAATATTCCATCCTTTGGCATACACTTATTTCAAGTATACGAAAGTGAGAAACAAATTTACCCACACAGTTTATGCTATTCTAGCTACTGTCCTTTGAGATGTGAGCTCCTGTAGTGACCCTGACACAAAACCTGATGTGAATCCACAAAACCTGATGTGAATCAAGGAGTTTGAGGTTCAGCTTACAGCTAACCTTGTGCTGTGTCACATGCACAGCTTGGCCACCACGCCTGTGCTGGGCTCATCCCTTGGCTGCAGGATGAGCTCAGCCAGGTAATTGGAGTAGAGGGAGCCTGCAGGCAGCTCCCACTCGGCACCAGCTATTCCACCACTCACTGCATGGCCTTGCATTTATCCAAAACCGCACTGACAGCTTCACCTGAACATCATTTTGTTTGACAGTAGAAATAATTGCTTTCTTTACAGCCTTTTTGAAAGTTAATTATTTCAATAAGCTCAAGAAAAGTTAAAAAAAAATTAGAAATTTAAACTTCTACCATCTCTATGAGGTATCTTGTATAATAATAATACAGGAGTTTTCTCTGTAAGTGACAGCACAACATATTTCATGTACAGCTCACTGGTCAGATGACCTGTGGAGCCTTAAGAGCACGATCTCCCATTTACTTCTATTTGGAAAAGTCTTCAGATTTTGTCTTTTAGATGAAAGGAAAAGAACCCAGCTATCCCAGAGCCTGCAGAAGCACCTCTCACCCACGCTCAGCACACAGTGCAGAACCACTTTCTGCTCTACATTCTGTTCAGTAATGGCCAACACAGGAGCATTGGCTTTCTAATAAGCTTTTTGCCAAAGAATGCAATTTTAAATGCAGAATTTGATATGAGAGCTGTTTGGAGGAAATATTAGTCATACAGCACAACTACCAATTTATTCTGCATGTATTTCCACAAAAATGATAAAGCCCTCTTGAAACTCTGAATTCTATTCCAGTGTAATATTAGACTGCTTAAGATGGCACTGCATAATTCAAAAGCAAAAGTGAATGTACTGTAGAAAAGAAATTGTATAATGGGGGCTTAATGTATTAGAAGTCAGCATTATCTGGATCTTTCTAATCATAATTTCAGTTGTTAAAACACCAGGGACTCCATCAGTCTAGACACTATATTCTGATTCAATTACATTATGCAGTTAAAAGTGGTGGTTTACGGCATCCATTAGACTTGTTATTACCCTTGTGCCATACTCAATTGACCAAAGGGAAAAAAGCTTTCTCCTATGGAAGATTAAAAAAAAAAAGCCTATTCAGTGAAATGCATTAATAAGTACCCCCCCAAAAGAAGTTTTAGTTCATTTCTTTCAGAGATGAGTATTCCTGCAAAACACAGAGTAAACATCATGCCTCATTACCCTTTTATATTGTTCAGACCCCGCATATATAAAGGTGTAACGCTGATTAATGGAAATAAATGACAACATTTTGTGACTTAGAATAAATTACTCCAAACCTTAGCAGGACTAATAACAACAACAACAACTTGAATAAAACATATTAGCAGGAGACTAATCCAAGCATTCATAACATCCAGCATCCCATTTTTCTCTTTATATTGAGCCCCAAAAGCTGAAAAAATACAGCACCGCCATCCTTAGAATTCCACTGATGGCAATAGCCACCAGAAGATGTTTAACTTCAGTCAGACTGATGAGATACTCTTTGCTATTACACTGAATATGAGACACCTATTTTGCAGCTCACAATTTAGCTGTCAATTTAACTCTGATCTACAATAAAACACTTTTCCATTTTCAAAAAGTCAAAAAAAAAAAAAAAACCCCAACCAAGTCTGTTCCCAGACTCTGAATAGAATTTTTCAGACATCTGCAATATTTATCTACCAGCAACTGCTGTGTTAAAGCCACTCTACTTAGTATTCAGAGTATTACTGGTCTCCAGATTAGATTTTAAGCACTTTTAGAGTAATTCAGCCACAAGGTTAAGGTTTTTTTTTAAACCAAGGTAGGTTATGACTGTCCATATAAGTATATTTATTGTTAACACATTTATCAAGTAATTGCATTATTCTGTTTTCAGACATAATCATGGAGGAACAATAAATTTCCCCAATCTTCTAAGAATTAGACATGTAAAATAATCCTCATTCAAAGATGAAACAAAATGTTATTTTTGTATATTAGTAAGAAAGAGATGCATGTGTTTTAACTTGAAAATCTTGTTAATGAATAGGGTGAAATCATATTACATTATGTTACAGAAAAATGCTTCACTTGAAAACTGAATAAAGCAATAAGAAATTCAATTACTGACAAAAAAATAATTCTCACGAACATAGCACCTTTTTGAGCAGTTTCCTTTTGGGGTAATGAGATCTTTTCAGCCAAAAGATTCTCACTATTCTATGAATGCACAATAAACTCAAAATTCATACCAGCGGCATAATGTCTTTTTACTCTTTTGCAGCAGCTGTAGATGCCTCAATTCCTTTACATTCCTATGCTTTAGAACATCAATTTCCTACAAAAGCCATTCCTGTTGATGAAATATGAACAGCTTTATTCAGGAGCTAACCATGCTCCCCCTGCAATTGCCTATCACTCAGAGGCAGCCAGGGCTTGCTGTCTCTCCCAGCTCCCTCCCCTTGTCTGTCCCACTGGTGAGCTCCGCTCGTTTCGCGGCATCGCGAGCCCACGCGGCTCTGGCCATCTGCTTCCCTGCTGGAGCGAATCCCTCACAGACCTGTTAGACAGCACACGAGATTCCCCCTCTGCTTTGCTCAGAGGAGAAAATGTCTGGCTCACAAATGCTGCCTGTTTGACAACACTGAACTCTGTTTACAAACTGCGGCTCCCTTCAATCAACACGCTTGTTCCTGATTCCAAGACGCGACCGTGGCTCATTTTAAGTCTGTAACAGAATTCTTGTTGAGATCGATTGAACCAAGGGTGGGTGTAGGCCCCACTCTTAGAGCAAGCTCCTCTCAGATGGGGTCCTCTGCCCATGACAGATCCCCACTACCAACAACAAAGTTCTGTGCAGGTTTCTGGAGTAACTGCTATGATGCTCCCACCGAAAAAAGGACATCGGTGAATAATTCCTCCATACCGATACATAAGGTGGATCCCAAACAAACACATCTTTCTCTCTGCAGCCCATACCGAGGTAAATACCTGTTATGTCATATGAAGAGGGAGTAAAGCCACCATCCTCATCTAATGTCAGTGATTCTATGCTGATTTGCAGAAAGCATCTGACTCCTCACCTGGGTAGATCCTCTATGAAATCTGATGAGACACTCTTTTTATCTGATGGTAGAAAATATTAAATATATCTTTCAAGCACGGACTTCGTGGGAGTTTTTGTTTTCTGGTTTTGGTGCGGTTTCTGGAGTTTGATGGTTGGTGAGGCAGTGAGGGGAAATGCAGCATGCATTGAGGGAGGTTCAACTTTGAAAAAATATTTTTTCCATAACATCCTTTCAGTATTTCATATTAGCACAAGTCACTAAAGGGTAGAGTTTTGCAACAGATCGTTGTTGTCATCATCAACCTTCTCCTTCCCCAATGCAATTTGTGTGACATCCAACAGCCAGTGCCAACTCACTATTGTTTTATGTCATTAGTTTATTGCTGAAATAAAAGAGTCCAGAATCAAATTAGAGGCAAAATGAGACTTGAAACAGGAAAGCTGAAAATTACAAACCAACCAAGCATCTATTTATTTCATCCCTTCAGATACTAAGAATATAAAATAATATTACACTTCACATGTCTGATGATGGCACAGAGCCACTGGCTCAATAAAGCAATAATGAAGCATCAAGAACAAAGTAAAAGGAATTCAGTGAGGGATGTGAGTGCAGCAAGTGACCAAGACAGGCTCTAAATTTGGCAGCCCTTGGGGTTTTTTTCTCATTATGTGATTTATCAGTTTTTAAACACCGTAACTTCTACCATCAAGGTGGAATAGACAATCACAGGCTTTTAAATCTGTTATTCCCACAGTGGTGTGGTATCCTACAGCCAGAAATCAAATGCAACAAGCCTTTATTGCTCACTATCCTAAAGGCATGTGCCAAATTTGCAGTTGGAATCACGGCTCTGCAGAGCTGAAACAGGACACTGACAGCTCATCTGACACTTTACAAGTGCCCTTGCCAGGTCATCCTAGACATCAAAAGCAGGGCACAAACATGTAAACCAAAATCAACAGCAAAATTAAAGTTCTCTTCTGATAAAAACACTCATAAAAAGGAGCTAAAGTTCACATTGACTGCAATGCCAGATACATCTTTGGGCATTTGGGTTGTCCCATGCAAAGTGACTGAAATAAGATGGGATTAGAAAAGAGTGTATAAACTTTCAGCTGCCTCTAACATTTACTTTTTTTATATTTCCTCATTGGAATGCTCTAAATTAAATTCTAGTAACTTTCCTATTTTCTCATAATGGGGAAAACTCTGTTCATAACCTTCCATTTATTTGTCAGAGCTACAGCTTCAACATTCCACCTTACCAGGAAAGGGTCTTGTTCTCCAGTAATGCTCCTTTTTGTAGCAATTTCCAGCTGTGTGAAGGAGGAAGAGGACTCCCTGATGGGATGGATAAAGTTTGCTGGTTGTTTCAAACTCACCTGGGATTCATGTAAATATGCAAACACATGGGATGAGACCCCAGTCCTAAATTCTTTGGCCTGAAAACAATCTTAGGGCCAAACTGCACAGCACCTGCACAGGAGGTGTGTGATGTGTATGAAAAGCGAAAATATGATTGATAAAGACAAAAAAGAAAAACCACACCCGTGAAACAAGAGAAAAGTAGGCAGAGTCTGGGGTTTTTTAAGATGTCATAGAAGTTGTGATTTCTCTTTCATTCTCTTTGTAGAATTGTGTTTGTGTTAAACTTTTTTGGTAAGGGGCATCAACACTGTCTTCCAAAAACTGTTCCTCAAGACATTTTCAATGCTCTAGAGCCTACATTGCTCTCAGTTCCAGCATTATATTGATTTAAAATCCAGGCCTCAGAGCCTACTGATAAGAAACTCTTATCTAATTGGAATTACACCACTTCGTTATTCCACAGTACAGAATTGTGCTTAACTCTCCATGCTCAGATTTAACTGTTCTAATGCAGAGAGCATTTGTCTGTGAAAAGGAACTGTTCAGCAGAGGCCCAAGAGCCTATAAAGCTTTGTGGACACTTAAATATACAAGTTCATGGCCTTTGAAATCCACCTTCTTGATTTATTCAAATGCTTACTCGACTGTTCTCTGAAGCTCCTGGGTATCTTTGCATCCCCTTTCACAGGAATTCAACCGAATCCAGATGCACAAAACCTAGACAAGACTAGGAATTTCACAGTGAAACATTTGCCTGGAAAATGTTGTTTAATAGAAAATAAAGCTTGGGGTTTTTTGGTTTGGTTTTTGTTGTGTAATAATATATTAATGGTAGTGAAAATTCCAAGGAAAAATACTCTCTTTGTCAAGAGATGCATTCTGTAATTGACAAGCACTGTGGGAGGTAAAAAAACTTAGTCTGAGTCAAACTAAATTTTACTCTATTAAATTCTTGGTTCTTGCCAAAGCAATGTTGATATTAGAGCTCCTTCTACAAGGCTTGTTTCTGAGTAGTACCTATTAAAAAANAAAAAAAAAAAAAAAAAAAAAAAAAATCACAGAATCATGGAAATGAAGTCCAGAAGGACAGTTAAAACTTTACTGCTAAAATCAAATTGTTTCTTGTACCTTCCTTTTCATAAGGCATAAAAGAGAAAGATGGCTGACATAGCAAAACCATCCACATTCCCTTCCATAAGCTTCACAGATGCACATCCTCAGACATGGCTTTTCATCTTTTATACATTACTTTCCAAGCATACAGTCACACTAATATATTAAAATATTAAAATAATAATTCTTACTGCCTAACCACTGTAGTTTTATTATTAGTTATTGCTGCAGTTTCTATAACAGAGCAATGATATTGGCATAACCAGAAGATTATTTGTGTCAAGGAGCTACCGCAGCATCGTGTCTCTGTGTCTCCATCCATGTGTGTCTTCTAGCTGAGCTGAAATAGTTCACTCTATTTTTAGAGTGAACTCTTAGTGACCCAAGAACTGAAACACAAGACGAGCTTGTGCTCACAGAACATCAGTTAACCTCAGCCTGAGCAATATCTAAGAAAAACAGATGTACCAGCCTAAAAATAGGGGGAGAAAATTACAACAGATGCTTTGAAACAGCAACCACAGAATGGCAACAGAGACCACAGGACTACAAAAACAAATCACAAAAGATTGATTTACAGTCACTACATTTGTGCAAGTTTAGGAGCTTGGGTAAAACCTGGTTTGGCAGTACCAAAGAACAAACATCCATCATATGTAAAACATAGCACAAATAACAGATCTTCAATGGGATGTCACTTACAAATCACTGGAGGAAAAGCAAGTGAGCAGACTGTTTCAGCAACCACACAAAAAGAACCCAAAGAAGATGCCAGCATCACATTGCCCTCCCCCCAAAGGGCTCGGTGTGCTGACAACTCATTGTAAAATGACTTTCTCTTCCTTTCGAGGAGACTTAACTCATGCAACCCAGGAGCTAAGGCAGCATGGGAATAAAGGGGAATGACAAAAACAGAGATGATAAAGTGTGCTCATGTTTATTTGTACTATCACTGCAAGGAATCTGTAATAACAAGATAATTTGGATATTGTTAGTACTGTGACTGGACTGGTTATAATCCTTTGATTAGATGGTTAACACCATACCTAAGAACAAATTCTTGCTTCAAGTACATTTCTTCAGTCTGCACAGAGAGGGCATTTAGCCTGGTATCCTGCCTTTGAAGGCTGGCTGTTAAATCAGGATGTGACTTCATTGTCACACTATTAAAACTTAACTTTGCTCATGTTGATTTTGGTTATAATGAAGTGAAACAACTGAAGCATTCCACCCCAATAAAAGTTGCACACTTATTTTTCTTTTTTGAAGACAAGAAAATTGCTACTTTTCTGAATGACAAAACAGCTTCTCCCCACCCCACCCCTCATTATTGTACACACACACAAAATACAATTAATTTGTATTGAGTTTCTCACAACTACGTTTTCCCTTAACATTTGCTGTCAAGCTAAAACATCTGTCTGTGATCAACAATACATTTTTCAAGTCTAAAACATTTAGAGGACAGGAAAGCTATTTTCCCACCTTGTGCTACAAACAATCAAGAAATGCCATGTTCCTCCAATGCAATACTCCAATTAAATTGCTGCCTTGGAGAAGAAACAAATTCAGAATTAACATTCGAGCTAAATTAGGCTTCATTTTTGATGCTAGACAACACTTAGTCAATTTTGATTTGTTCTGGAGCATCTCAGCTGAGCAGTTACAACAGATCTCTGAAGAACACAAAGAATTGTTTAAAGACAATGCCTCTACTACTTTCACTTCTTACCACTGTAATTTAACCTAATAATAATATAGCATGTCCACTTTAACATAGTATTTTGAACAGAATTGAGCCCCAGGTGAAACTGAAATTAAACCACAAGGAAGGACTGACTCGGAGCAGGAGAAGGATAAAGAATTTGGAGAGGACAGGAATTAAAATCATCCTTTTCTTCCTCCTGTTTCATTGTAATTGCACTGTCCACAAAGAAATCCTACCTACTTTCCACATCTTGTCTTTTTCAAACTCACAATATATAATAGAAAAAATAAGATCTTATACAAAACAGCCATAAGCATCCTATGTCACTTCTTATGCTGCTTGTGCTGTACCATATACTGAATACATGCACCAGCAGTTCAGGAATACAAGCTCTTTTGTGGCTTATCACTTAATTGGCAATTATAATCCTATAATTAACTACAGAAAAGAAGCCTCCGGCAAAAAGCAGCTGAGTATTCAAACATGAGATATAAAATTACTCCTAAAACCAGTCAACAGCAGCTTCTCTGCAAATGCAAAAATAAACCCCAGTAGAGAGTCAGTACCATCGAGCCCTGTGCCCTCTCAATTCTCTGGCCACCAAGAGGCCACAGCAGTTTCAAAGTGGCAGGAAGTGGTTTCAAAGCAGCCATCAATCTGATACTGGCTGGGACTGATTGCCAGCCTTCCTCAAAAAAAAGGGGGAAGGCTAAAAAATATCCTGACTCACCTTGCTGCTGTAAACAGCCTGACATATTCTCCTGGTTGACAATCCCTTATAGAAGTAGTGGTGCAATAAATGAGCTCATGAAAGTGTCACTTACAATAAAATGTCAGCAAGCCAAAAAAGCCAAGCCTGACTGGCACCCATCCCGCTGCACTTGACTGAATTCTTCACATCACACTGCACTGTTAATTACAGCAACACACACATCTGCAGCCAACCTATTCTTTTTATGAGAGTAGCAGATGGGCCAAAACTGTGAGAAGCAGAAAATAAAATCTAATTGGATTCACCTCACCTTCCTTCTCCAATATTCAATGCTTCTCCCATCTATCTGCTCATCATCTAAACCCATCACTAAAATCTGCTTCAGCCAGATGATAGCACAGTGGTTCTTGCCATGTGCTACAGGTTTCCTCACACAACCTCAGCCCAACCAGCCCATCAGACATTCAGAAAGCATTTAACACAAGCTTACTTCATTAAATTCTCTTAAATGTTCACAATATTTGAAATGTGCACAATATTTGTAATTCTAAGTACTGAGCACCAAATCCAGGAGGGCCTCAAAGAGACTCCATCTACTCCAGCAAACGAGAAAGACACCAACACTTCCATGCTAATTTCCACCTTCTTGAAAGATAAATTGAGTAAACTACACAGCTACTTCTGTGAAAACTAGTTTGTATTATTTGTGACTTTGCGTTTCTCTTGTTAATTTTTTAAACCAAGGGCTGCATACAAAGAAATAACTCACAGGAGTACAAGACCCGCTCAAGGAGTTAGACAAACTCTCCAGTGCTCTGAGTTGGTAGCCCATATTCTCAAATTCTGACATTATTTGCAGAAGTCATTCTTCACGGGGTTGAAATCCAGCCAGGGTCATTCCTATCCCATCATTCTATTTTTCAAATGCTAGAAAAAGCAGAAATGTGTCCAAACACATCCTGGTGCTTAACACTCTCATGTAGGATAAACAGCTCAAAACACTTTAACAATTAAAGCATCTGTGTCTTCCTCACCCAGACAGAGCAGCTGGTCACAGGAGTGCAGTAAGACGGGCTTGCAGCATCTCCTTGGCTTCCTCCTTGAGCAGTGTGGCTAAAATTACTCGTGTAATTTATCCCCACTTACAAACAGTCTCAAGATTAAATAAACCAAAACAGGTGGTTTCTATTAACACAGCCAAAAAAAATGTCATTCAGTATTGCTTGTCTCCTTTGTTTTTCAAATACTAATTCACGAAGCTGCTAAAGTAAGATTTCTTGTTCTCAAAGAAACAAATTTATAATATGCTGAAAATAGAGGTTTTTGATGACTAGGAGCTTACTGATGTATATTGCTGGGATTCAGTGCTAATGTTGTGCAGGATTTTGCCCGCTCAGTTTTGTATTGCTGGATGCATGAAGCGAAGTGAAAGACGCAACAGGGATTACCAAAGAGCTCAACAGAAGTAATAAACAGTGATAGAAACAAAAACGTCCCTTGTACACAGCTTTGAAGCAGAAAACTCACAGAAACCTGCTCTGTCCACACCAAAATGAAGTCCTTTTCCTAAGACCAACTACAGTGCAATTACAGCCTGCAATTGCAGTGAAAAATCTGAGAAAGCATGGGAGACTTGCATGAGATGAGAAGTCTTCAGGTTTTGTCAGTGCAAGACTAAGATGCTGCGAGGTCTCAAAACACAACTGATTCACTGCAACAGCTTATTGTAAGTTTCTATCAAGCCAGAGACTGAAGTGAACTTTATGAGCTTCTACCCTACAGAAAGATAATATTCAGGTTTACATTTATTGACTGCTGTGAGTCCGAAACATTTAGCTGAATTTAGAGGGACGGAAGCAAGACAGACTATTTATTCATAAATCAAAGTACCTTTTAAAAAAAATTCTTAATTCAATTCTGAAAGAAAATTTAAATTGCCCTTTTCAACACTGTTAGACACCCACTTAGGAACTGCCTTTTAAAAGCTGCCACATAAAAACATTTTCTTAAGCTTACAAATAAAACAATTATCTTTAACTTTTCTGAAAATGCAAGTTTTGGATCCATCTGAAAGGCTTTTAAAGCTGTTTTAATTAGAAATTTTTAAAAATGTGTTGTTTTCTTTTAGAACATAAAACACATCAAAAAAAAAAATCTACTTCCTACCCAGCTCTATTTTGCCTGTATTTAGTCCTTTTCACAAAATTCATCACCTTCCAGTCTCCTCACATGCCACTTTACTCATCAGCTAGGTTCAAGTGCACTCTTCTGCTTTTGACAACGTACAAAATACCACCTGTGTAATCTCACCACCTCCCAAAAGAAAGGGCTGTGTGGAACTGACAGTAAATTCACAGAAAAAGTTCCAGCTTACTGCAGTGGGAACATGTGCATGGGACAGGACATTAATAAACGCTGGAGTTTGTGTTTCAAAGGGTATTTTTTTAATCTGTAGCAACTTGGTGATAAAGGCTGCCACCTCCACAACATCCAAGAACTTGGATCCCATTAAAAATGTCAAACATGGATCACCTAGGTATGTTTGAAGCTCACACAAATCAGTTCCTCTCAGTGTAATTCTGTCCAAATTCTGTTCTGTGCTGTATTAGCACACACACAGTGACACATTCATCTCACCAGTGCCCTGCCAGAGTCACACAGGTACAACACAGGAGCTGGGCTCCTCATTGTCCTTCTTATGCTATTCCAGTTTACAAAAAGAATATTCAGTTCTGTTCACCACGATGACCTTAGGGGCATAAGTCATCTTTTACAATTCACTTTTCTCTTTACATTCAGACTGACTGCTGTATTCAAAGACTGGAACCGCTCTGTTTGTTTTGACACTTGAAGCTGCAAAGTTCACCTTTCAATCCTTCACTCAGGAGGGATGCACTGGTGACAGCAGGAGAGGTCACTGAGGCAGCCACCTCTCCAGCAACAGAAAAACCAGCATCTGGAGTTACAGAGCTGAGGCACTGTTACTTTCTCTTACCATGATATGAAACTTAATTCGTCTCAAATGCAGAGATTCTCATGGCTCACTGCGGAGAAGAGAAGGGTTCTCACTGCTCCCAGTGCATAACTAGAATTCTAAGAGTTGGAAAGGGAGGATTTTATTTTTCTCCGGGGCACTGGCACTCAGCCATGGCAGGAAAGGTGTGTATAACTACAAAAAGGCTAAGAACTTCTGGTACTACTGGACTGCTACTTAGTCCTTAAGGCTAAGGACTTCTGGTATATTAAATCCTCCAATGCCTGCCCAGCTCTGGTCACATGCTTGGGTCCACCTTCTCGATGTACATACGAAAACAGCAGGATTGGCTTCCTCTGACGTTCATAACCAGCTCCTTAGGATGCCAATACATACATTATCTGTATTGATAGGCATCACTCCTGTGCAGTGTTTCTCAATAACAAATTAATCTGATTAAAGCAAATGCACTGCTAAGTAGTAAAGCAGCTTCATTAGGTATTTCTTCTATTTTATTTTTTTTTTTCTTTTCATATGACTAACTAAGTGTGCCTTGGTTCTTCTATCTTAAATCGAGCTAAGATTTCTCAACATTTCTTTTTGCTCAATCTGGAAGATTTTATTTCAACAAAGCCAGAATTTTTTTGTTTCATTTTAAGAGTGATTCACCCTTTGCATCTTTTCTCATTTTTGCAAACATCAATGAGGAAATAATTGAAACTGGAATATTGAAAATGCTATGAGCATGCCAAAGTGAAAGGGTTTCCTTTAAGTCCCTTTTTTTTTCCAGCCACAGGATTTTTTTCCTACTTCTTTTTAATCCACAAAAATCACCTCAAATCACAGCTAAAGTCTTTTTCTACGTGAAGGACTACACATGTAGCTACAAAAATCTCTTCTAACCTCTCTAATCCCCAGAGATATGAGTTAAGAACCAAAGTAAGTATTTCTACCCCCTTCACTACAGGATGTTTTACACTATGCTCATACACTTCAGTCACACCTCACCATCCCTTCAAAGCGGCTCCAGCTATGGTTGCCACCTTCTGTTTACGTGGTTTCCTGGACACTTTACTTCCAACAGCATCATTTTGCAGCAGTCTTTCCTTCACCACGTGACACAGAGCAGAAGCTAAGCACATCTTATGCAAAAATTTATTTCCCTAAATCTGATGGGAGAAAAGGAAGCATGTTCCTTCACCGTTTAGACCTCACCTTTATCCCCTGAAGCTGAGCCATGCTTCTTCCTGGACAAACGTGGCTCAAACACACCAGAACTCTAGCCAAGAACAGGTGTAGGCTCCTTTTATGGCATGGGCTAACGAGCACATTCACAATGACTTTCAGGAAGGGTCCAGACAGAAGGGAAAGAAATCCCACCTCCTCTTTCTGGAGGACAGGTTAATCCAACTGCAGTTAGGCAAGAGGGACAGTAGCAGCTCTCTACATCTGCAAGACAGTTTGTCTCACCTTCCAGCCTCTTTCCATTTAAGACTCAGGAGTTTGTGTGGATCTTTAAAAATCAGTGACCTCAAACACAGAAATCCCCTTCAGTTCAGTGGAAGACCAGATGCCCTAGGTGGAGAAAAGCAGAAGCAGAAAATGAACCTCCACACTCACAGATGTTGATATTTGTCAGTAACACCCAAAAGTCAGATTTTCATATTTGGTCTGTTAAGTAAATGAATAACGAACTCAGTTGGTAAACCTGGCTTTCAGGTTCTGTGTTGCTTATTTCAGAAAGTATTTACTTCCTCCCTTCAGAGCAAGGTAAACTATATCAGGGAACAATAGGATGCATTCAGGTCTTGATTTAACCACCAGTGTCATATAATTAACCAAAGGCTCAATGTTTACCTCAGTGCAAAAGGGCTTGACCAGAATATAACTTTTTTCCTCCTAGTGCTTTCCTCACATTTTCAGAAAAGGAAGCTCAGCTCCCATTCTGCCCGGTAACCTTTTCCTTTACACGTTTTCCCCACCTGAGTAGTTCACAAAATGAAGTGTAATGACTCCCACCTTGGCAGCAACCTGCGAGAGGCCCCGAAACAAATCAAGTGCAGCAGTGCTCACTGGCTGACAGCTGTAATAAATTAAATTGCCTATCCCACTCCAATTCATTATGCCTCCCATGAAAAAGGGCCTAGATGTAAAATGAGCTATTCAAAACACATTCTGCATTTCTATTAATCTAACAGGGGATTGTTTTCTATGCAGTAAAGCCAACAACCCTTGCCTGCACAGCACTGCATCACAGCCAGGAAGAAAATAGAGGCAATGTAGGGATTAGGAAGATGACACCTTTGAGGACAGACTTAGAAGCTACCAGTCTGTGAAAAATGTGTTTCATTTGTTTAGGTGTTTTCAGGTACCTGCCACATCTGTATCATTTAGTTCTTAAATGAATCCTGTATCTTTTCAGTTTCGGCAGTGGAAATTATTCTTTATTTTTGCAGCATTCAAATTTCAGACTGTTGCTCACTGCCACCTGCTGGAGTTCAGGGAATTTTAGAGCTGGGAGAAAAACTGTGGGCGCAGCAGTGGAGTTTTATGCATGCTTTTATTTACCAGATCCACCATTATATCTTGTTACTGTTTCAAAAGTAGGGCTATTTTCAGGCCTGTTTTACCATTTACTTTTATGTAAAAGCTTTGAACTCTCTTGCCCCTGCAGAGGCTGGGTGAAAGTAACAGAAGGCAGAATGCTGTAAATTTACCCATAGTATAATTGTTACCAGGCCCATAAATACAAAGGGAGAAGCAAATGTTAAAAGATAATTTAACACAAGTTCTATTTTCTGAGATAAGCAGAAAAATCTAACTATTTTTCATACAGCTATGTATTTAATCAGTCTAAGGATAGCTGCTCTTTAATATTGTGTCTAAGTCCAGTTTACAGAGAGCAGTATGTTACAAGCTCAGTCCCTGAGCCTAAACTCATTTACAGAAAGCAAATGTTTAATTAATGCAGAAACTGCAAAGAGAAAGATATCCAGAAATTTAATGATTAACATATGAAATGAGACATTCCTTACCTGGTATCATAGCAACACAAGTATTTCCCACAAGTAACATACTAAATTAGAGCAAGAAAAGGTAGACCTCATGTTAGAAGTAGTGTAGTTACCTCAGTGTGGCATTCGAAGTTGTTCAACCCTTTTGCTAACTCTGGTATCCAAGAAAAACTGATAGCAGACCCCAAGTGTCATGAAATTCCAAATATTTAAAACTGTGTTACTCCCTTCTTGTGAGATTTGAGGAACTGTTCAGCTTTTCTTTTCCTTTGTGGAATAAAGTGTTATTTGGAGGTATTTGTTAAGGTTTTCCAGCACTTTGAGTATGAGGGGTTTTAAGGTATTATGAAAACAATCTTATTATGTAGAATAAGGGATTGTTTCAGACTCAAGTTACAAATGGGTGCTGAGCACTGCAGTTACTGCAGAAGTAAAGTGCAAACCTCTTGCATTACCTGCTCAGACCTGGGTGATTCAGCACGTGGCTATTTTCAGCATTGTGGATGCTCACAATGGCCTGAATGAGGTGTACAAGATCTGAGAGTCAAATGTTCATCCAGACAGAAAGCCCTAGCTGCTTATGGGGAAGGGCTGGGCCTGAATCCATCGGAGGTTTGGGTCGTGCACGTGTGTATCCTCATGGAGTTCACAGCCACATCCCAGTGGCAGGAGGCAGCTGAGCCAGTAAAGGGGCCCTCAGTGTCCGGCAGCACAGCAAAGCCTCAGCCACAGTCTCGTATGTCGGATCAGCTTGATGTACAGCTATTCTAGCACATAGACCAGGAACACACCAAGCATTTGTGGTCTGGCCCCTTGCTTCCAGAGCAGCTTGTAAGTTTATGCATATTAAACTGTTAGAGGTCTTGCCTTATATTTTTCCTTTTCTTGGATTTTCAGTCTTCTCTCCCTATCTCACTACCCAGGGTAACAGGAAAAATCTTCTCTACAAGCTGCAAGACTCACAGCAGTATGGGCACAAAACTCTGCTTTCCCCCACAGCTGTTTGTGTCATTCCCACCAATACCTTGACCAGAATTCACCATTGCAGAGAAATCATCAGAACATGAGAGAGCTCAGGAGTTTCTACTGATCTTTTTTTGTCCACTCTTCCTGCTGCCTGTGAGGAAAGGAGCATTTGTCCTTAGAGAAGCTGAGGTGAAGTATTTTGCTCCCATTACAGGGCAGCAACATGACAAAAACTTCCTAAACACCAGTCCCTTCCGCTGCAGCAGCCTGTTCCCAACAAAGATAACACCTCTCTAGAACAGCACACACCTTGTACCTGTGTCCAGGAGTCACAGCCAAACACCCATTGCTCCAGATGCCGCTGCACAGACAAGGGGCCTGCCCTGGAGCTGCTTCCAGGAGATTTCCACAGCATTCATCCCTTTCTTAGAACCAATGGCCCTTCCACTGCAAGGTAAATGACATTTTACAGTCTGCTTTCACTCCAGCCTATAGTAAAGGAGACGCTATCGATTCATGGATTTCCAAAGCTGCAACCCTGTGACCTCAAAAAACCTAAAGGTCACCAGAGTGGAAGCAGAAAGCTGAACTTCTCTACTGCCTGTCCCTCTAAATTGTTAGCACACAAGTATGGCAAAGTGAGCAACACAACTGAAATAGAGATGATAAATAATGAATGAAAAACTTAATATATATTTTAAGTTAACTGCATATTGCTGTGACAGTGCCCAGAGATCAATGAAGGTCTTGTGGTGCCCAAAACCATACAAACATAAAATAAAGTGACAGCTACAGGCCTGACAAGCTCATGGGCTAAATAAAAAGCTTACAAGGTTAAAGAGATTCTTTCCATCGACTTCAGCAAGCTTTCAAGAGTGCTCTAGGGCATCCCTGATGAGACAGCCACAACAGTCTCCCTGAGAACGCACTCCAGTAGCTTCCTGTGCTTCCGCACTTAAAGATGGGAGCACAACAGAGCTAAGAAGGCATTTTAAACCCTATTTGTAAAGGCATTCAAAAACTTGAAGAAACATCAAAGTACCTCGGATCCAAGTTTTTAAAAGGTATTTGGGTACACAAGCTCCCCTGAAAGAAACAAACCAGTCCTAGAGAAGCTCCAATAATCAAATAAGTTTCAAAATATATCAGCTCAAAATAATAAAAACTTTTTAGAAAAGAAACCAAAACACAACTACAAAGCCCATGTAGTACAGTAGTTGATGAAGCTGTCAGCATTGCAAAATAAAAGCTCCTTCTTAGCTGCTTAAGAATGACAGAGGGTACAGTTCTCATAATAACTCACTTCCCTTCTGAAAGCATTCAGAATAAACCAGTTTATCACCCTACAGAATACATACCCCATCACACTACAGTTCTTCCTGCTGAAATGCAGAAGATCTTACACCAAGGTCGGCAACTTTTTCCCAATACATGGAGCCCTGTTAAAGGTCTTTCACAGAAAGCAGGAATTCTTGGTGCCCTAATAAACCAAAGAGCTACACAAAGAGATACGGAAAAATATTTTCCCTTGTGGGATTTCAAGCTATAGAAGGCAAAGTTGGTAAACTGATTCTTGCTGTATAAACTTTTTTGAACACTGATTTTTGTTCCCTTGTTCAATTAATAACATTACTTTCAGAAGAGGATTGGGGGGACAAGGGGTCCCCTCCAAATAAGTACAGCTTATAATTTCCATTTAGAAATACAAATCAGGCAGTCTGCAGGTCACATGAACATAATCCAGCATTTCCAGAACCCCTTCATCTGAATAGAAACTTCCAAAGAAACTGTAGCATTACATTCAATTTGAACAACATCAAGCATGAAGAGGCAGTGAGTGACAGTTCCCGTGCGAAAAGAACTCCTCTAGAAGATATTCTGTTTATCTGTTAACAGCACATGAGATTCCCCAAGTCATTGTTTGCATACACCGTGTACGTGTAGAAGGTTAACCAGAACTAGGAGAAGATATTTAAATTCATGAAGCTTGACAGCTTCTTCCACATTAGTAAGCTGCCTCTGCCTTCACGTTACACCCTTCTCCTCCCACCCTCAGAACATCCCACTTCTTTAAGTAACACTGCTGCTGGGAGAGGTAGCTGGGAAAACTGAAGTAAGAAATGTCTCCAAGCAGAGATTCTCATTTTCATTTTCCCAGTTGCTTTTCTTATTTATTTTGCACATCAGAAACCCAGCTCTCCTAAGACCCTGTTCACTGCTCTCCTCAACAATACCTCAGAAGCAAAAACCCCTCAGCTGCAGCTTTTTTCTCCTGTCACATCCCTAGCCAGGTTTTCCAACAGCCCAGTGCCCCAATAATTTCTCTGCAGTATCCCCAGCTGCAACAGAGAAGCTGAGTGTGCTGTAGGTACTGACTGGAATACAAATACCATGTACCACTGACATGCATTATAAAAAGTGCCCACCCAGAATAAAGGTGACAAGAATTCATAATGAATTTCATCCTGAAAAATTCACCAAAGGAATAATATGATTTCTGTCTTATTTTTTGGACAAGCGGCTGGTACAGACGTTGGCAAGCTCTAGAAGTTTTGACTATTATAAAACCAAAACTAAAATCTTCTCAGTAATCACAACATAACAGCAATCTGCTTCAGCTGTTACTCTCACTAAAAGTAATTTAATGTCATGTCAGATACCAATATACCCAATTGTGTGCAAAACTGCAAGCACATTTAAAGCCCCAGCACTGGGTTCAGTGGGAATTCAGTTTTCTAAGTGCCAATATAAATGTACGAAGGTAAGCAAAGAGAGAATACAAAAGCCTCTCCCACGCAGGCTAAAAGTGTGTGTAAATGCGGGCTTAAAGAGGCTTAGAAGCTTTTTATTTCTTTCTTACCGCCATTAGATTTGCAAAAAGCAGTCACTCACTCTTTGCTGCTTGGTGTTTGTGAACATTTGAATCTGGCCAAAAAGAATACATTGTGCAGTGACTGTTTTCTTATTTATTTTGCACATCAGAAACCCAGCTCTCCTAAGACCCTGTTCACTGCTCTCCTCAACAACACCTCAGAACCAAAGATCCCTCAGCTACAGCTTTTTCTCCTGTCATATCCCCAGCCAGATTTTCCAACAGCCCAGTGCCCCGATAATTCCTCAAATAATAATACCCCAATAATTAACATGTTTATTAAACACTGACAAAAGCTTAGATTGAGGAAACTTTAAAGTTTAGAATCAGTAGTAGAAGTGCAGAAATATAGAAGTAAAACCTTTGCTCCATTTTAACCACAAATTCTGACTACTTTTACCTGCAGGTCCTAATCCTGCAACCTGTGATTACACCAGTAACCGCTTTCTTGGAAAATGTCCCCCTTGGACTTAATGCTGAAATCTTTATTCAGATAAAATTCTCATCAAGCTGACCTGAACACATGGATCTTTTCCCAGGAAAAATGCAATATCCAGTATTAGAATTATAACATATGATTTAATATTTGTAAAAATACCAAAAAAACCCCACCCTTAGACTCCTAAAATTTACATAGATTACACTGAATGCCCTAACATGTGAAGTACTTTGGTTTAATATAAGCGGTTATAACGAAATCTGAGCTTCCAGGCTGCAGTTGAGGTCATGGCTAATAAAATTAGCTGTGTATCTGAGTTCTCAATAAACAAAGGAAGTGAGGAAGAAAATAATATTATGTACATGTTACAGACAAGAAACTGAGGCTTGGTATAAAAAGGATTCCCCAAACATCCCATAGAGCTCACTCCTAACATGAGATCCCTTGGGCTCAAAGCCTTTCTCTAAGGTTCAAAGATCTTTAATTTCCCTTGTTTTCACTCATTTAATAACTATGCTCATTACTTAGTAATTAGATTTAGCACAAGAAATTTACTGTTTAGTGAAGTGCCAGAGTAACCCTAATACTGTCAAATTAAAATAGTACAGGAGAGTTTTCATCTCTCTGTTCCCACAGGGCTGCAAAATACACTTCTGCTTCTGTCAATGAAGATAATAGCCTCTGTGGATCAGAAGTTTTTAGTCTTTTCTACCCTACAACAGTAGCCAATAACAGAAAAAGCATAAAAACAGAGTAAATGTGGAATGATACTGCCCCTGAATAATCTCCCTCAACCTCCAACAATCCGTAGTTCTGGGACTTGAATACTGAATATCTTGCAATAGGCAGCTTTAACTGTGTTGAGTGGTGACACTGACTGTACGACATGCAAAAAAAATTGTAAACTCATTGTGCTTTTGAAAAGACATCAAAGCCAACTCCAAGGCAGTAGCAGAAGGTTTCCCTTTTCTTGCCTCTTACAGCTTGCTTTTTACAGATTTTTCATATTTTTAGCTTGAAAATCCAAAGTTGAAAGGGCCTTTTAGAACTAAAAGACATCACCAAGTTGTGTAACTGTTTTAGAAAGTGTATATTTATGTGCTATTAAAGGTGTGTTACAAATACTTAGTAGATGGAATAGACAACTTTCTAGCTATAAGTGAAGATAAATTTTCTGAATACTCTAATAACTGCGTGAAAATGTAAGATATGGCCACTGTTCACTGGGCAACTGAGTTCATTTCAGCAAGGAATGGTGAGGTCTAATGGCAAGAGAAAGTAGAAAGTGTGACAAGACAGAAAAGAAGATGAAACTTGTGAGAATGAGTCTAAGAATTTCAACATAAAAACACAGCATGCAATAAGTTATCAGCCATACTTTTGGCCACGATAACAACAACGAAACCTGATGTGATATTCTTTACTCCCATTACATATTGACAAGATTTTGTGTATTAATTCAGAAACAAGCTTTGCATAACAGACGTTAATAAGATATGACCGCACACTTCAGAAAGATAAACAATAAACAGCTGCAGGTAAGAATTGCAAATTACTTTATGAGAACCATAGTCCCATCCTATCTCAATGATTACTAGCATTGAGACAATGATGGTTAATCTTACAGGTCATTCCATAAAGCTCTACCTCAAACCAAAGCGATCTGAGAAAACAATGTCAAACCTGTGTTTCAATTCTGATTTGAATTGCTAATAAAGGTTTTGCAGCATACGTAATCAGTAAATGAGGATTCTCCAGAAAAACCCTTTATACTCTTCCAAGTCTTCCCAAACAGCCGTTCACCACAAAACCATCTGAAAGCTGAACAACCAGAGTCAGCGCTGCTCCTGCCGGTGCCGACCTCTCTCATCTCATTGTTCTGCTTTTACACATCTGCTGCACCCACCTGCTGCCTGTTTGTACACAGATTACAAAGTCTTTGGGACAGGGATCCTGCCTTTGTTCTGTGCTTGTACAGCATCTGCCACCTAGTAACTGACTACAAACTGAATTACTTCTCTCCAAAGAGAAGAAATCAGGCATTATTGTCTAAAGAGAAGTGAGGTTTGTTTCCTTTTTCTTTCGTGGTCAGACATTCTATAAAATGTTTTTCAAGTAGATACATTAATATTTCATTTTCCTAGCCACCATGAGGCAGTTGAGAAGGCCATTGTCTCACATACTAAGACTCCTCAAATTACTATAAATATTTTGCCGTGCAACTCTTAGGTTTCCAAGAGCTTACAATGAAAAATAGTATGAACTGGGGTACGATTTTAACATGAAAATTGTTCTTGCAGCAAAATGAGATTAATATTGGCTGGAGCTTCAAAATTCATCATGCATTCCAAATTACAAAAATAAAAATATTTATCTCTGCGCTTGGCACTCCTGAAAATCAAACCAATTTCAAATATGTGATAATGGACAGTCAGAGGTGAAATCATCTAAACTTTTGAATCTGTCTTTGACACTAACGTCTTATAAAACAGGGAACATAAGACTGAATTATTCTCCATCCATTCTATTCAAGAACATGCCATCCAGAAAAACAGGGCAAATCTGATATTTTGGTTAGAGTACAGTAATCACAGGCAAATTTATGCCTACCTCTGTAACAGTCCTTCATCATCACAGAGCCTCTGCTGGTGCTCTGCTTTATATTTTTACTTTGGTATTAGATTTCCCAGAAAGTCCCTAACAGGATGAAGTGAATATTGCTAGTATTGCATTACATACATGCTGAAGCTCTTCAACATGTGCAAGATGCACTTACATACTAAGGCAAGAAATGAAGGATAAGTTAAAGAATTTCCTCCTCTGTAAGGCAAGGGTCATGCTGCCTGCCTTGCTTACTATAAGTAGATTCCTCATGCACATATATAGCTTTTTTTCTGTATTCTCCTAATCTCTGCTATTTACTTCTTGGCACCTTGCTTTATGTGTTTTATTTTCAAGTTTGCCTTTCAAAACTTGATTTTTTTTTTTACATTAGAACTTTGCAAGCCTTTCTAAACAAGCATGCCCTGGGTATTAGACTGGCTACTTCAGACTGGAAAAAAAGAGACTTGCCCCTATAGAATACATTGCTGGACATTTCCTTGCTTTTATATTTCAGGGAACCAGACTCTGGAGATGTCAGCTAAGGCAGTGTGTCAGAGGAAAGAGGTGGTTTCTTCAGTGGGCTTCTTTTGGGCTTAAGGCACCCTAGTACAGGAGAAATGCTTTTTCCAACGTTGTTTAGATCTTCTAACAGGCACTGCTGAACCAGATTTACCAAGCCCACTCTTTATCTTAAAGATGCGTAAGAATACCTTTGAAGAGATTTATTCCTTAAGGCATGAAATGGACCTAGATCTCATGAAAAGCAATAATATATTTTCATCAAAGACAAGAATATAGCCATCCTATATTCCCCAAACTAAACCTGTCTCACCTTAAGGTGTATCGATATTCGGGGGGAAAAAAAAAATTCTCTCAGCAGCTAGATACATTTCTCTATAGCAAAGAGCAAAGCTGAAATGATTCATACCTGATACAGACAGAATGACACAGTACCAGAGGGAATGCATTTTTTGGAGGGGGGTTCATATGAACACACATCTCCACGTCCATAAGTTTGGTAGGTAATGCCTTGGCTGTGATGGATCCCAGCACTTTACATCCCGCAAGTTTGCAATGACCCCGTAAAATTACTTTCCATCCATCTGAAGTTTCAGGGGCGAGAAATATTTCTGACAAATAACCAAGACCTGGCAGCAGGTCTAACAACGCAGTGCCAGGTTTAAAATGCTGCAGTTATCAGTCAGTCACGCTACAGAGCGGGTCATGCATAGCAAAGAGCTGCTTTATTAGCTTGATGGAATATGCAGCTCGTAGAAAATGATAGAACGCAACTACTGAGCAGAAGGCAGAGCTGGAGCACAATCCCCCATCAAGGCCCAGATAATGTGTGCCATTCACAACCCTACTGGAGATCCATCCTAACCAGCACATGTTAGTTAACAGCACATGCTTGAGAGACAACAGCTAGGAAGCCAGCCAGGCTCAAAGCTGAATTTTGTCTTCTTTCTTGAGGTGAAAAGAAGAAATAGACAAGGATGAAATTGATACATCTCCCTGGAAGCTGCAAATCATAATAATACAATATTTGTGCAACTTTTATTAAGCAGACAGCTTAATAAAATTAATTTTATTCAGTGTTAAACATTTATGAGGTGACCTTCCTCTATAGACAGTCCTGGGACTTACTATGTCTTCTTAGCACTTTGCTATAAGTTTCAATAATCCTGCTAAAAGAATTGTAGAGATGATTTCAAATGCTAGAGGTTGGGAGGGTTTTGTCGTAATTCTCTCTGGTCTGTTGCAAGAAAAACAAAGAAAAGTACTCAAATAACTGCACAAGTTACATTAAAAAAGAAATTAAAAAAGCTTGAAGTTCTGTCTCAATTGATATAGCAATGGATACAGCAATGCCAAGTTTGTGATTCCTTATGTGTGACCTAAATGTTGGGCAACATCTTCAACTATCAAGAATAAAAACAAGATATCAAGAAAATATTAAAAACACATGACTTTGTGTTTTCAGGATACACTACATTCAAAGGTATCCATGCTATGAATTCACTTTTCTCTTGTTTAATTTAAAAATACTATTTCAAGTTCCAATGTGATTCAGAAACTTTTTCACCAGTAGCAAAACAAGACGGTAATTTTTGTACCCTGCTCCTCCCAGCGTCAGCACACCTGAGTCACTGGGCTCTGTGAATGTGTAACTAACAACACTGCAGCAGTACAGAGACAGGGAGGAATCTTCCAAGCCAAAACTGGGGTCATCACAAAGGGACCTTAACTATAAACAGGAAATGCACCAGAACCAAGGGTAGAACATCTGAACATTACCCACAGCATCTGATGAATTTTTTTTCTTCTTTGTTGGCAGGAAAAAAAAAAAAAAAAACCACACTAAATAATAGATCTGACTGCCTTGAAACTGATTGCAACTACTACCCTAACTCCTTGTTTCCCTCACCACTCAGTCCAGCACCCTGAAATCTGCGTTGCTCAATCCTTCCCACAGCCTCTTGCTGTTCTCTCAGAGATGCCAGCCTCAGAGAGTCTAGTTGATTACCCTGCTCTAACTCAATGTCACCAACTGAGGAGTGTCATACAAATGACACCAACAGAGCACTCAAGAGAGTGTTCACTGTTGAGGACTCACTCAATAATTGTCCGTCATTACTAAGAGCTGGCTGAGGAACATACCCACCCTCCCAGGAAACAGTGCCAAAAAACAGCTTAGGGCTATAATAAGATTCTGTACTGACACTGAGTCTCTTCATGAAGAAAGGTACATTTGTTTTGTAGGCCATACTCTGCAAATAGATTAAAAATAGTATTTAATAGGCAAGATCAATATTTTCAACTGTAGACTATAAAGCTGGGCATCTCCATTTACACTGAGGACTTGAAAGAAACAGCCTAAATTTCTGAAGTGCTGAGAACCATCTGCTCTCATTGGCCTTAGAAGTTATGGAAAATAAACTGTTTAATTAGATACTTTGGCATGGACCTGATTGGCTAACTTCTGACAGCAGAAGTTTAAAAAAAAGTCTAGGGTGGAATGACCTCACATCTAAAGAAAATATTGCTTCCACTCGCCGTTTGGCCTTCTCCATGTCCTTCATTCAGCTCCAAGCTAACTATAAAACACAACTAATTTTTTTCCCCTTGAATTCTATAATATGAACAAAAGGTTACATGTTAAAATTACAAAATATTTTCCCTCCAGGAAGGAAGCAACACTGAAACATAAAACTTTACAGTGCTCCTTGTTAGAACTATCTGTACCATGGACTGAAATATATGCAACCAAAATAACACCTCAGACTATCGTATTTTTCCAGGCATGTCTCTATCGCAAAATGAAGGGCAACATGGAGATATCTAAACTAGCAGAAGCACTAGCTGGGACATATATATTGTGAAGTGAAGCATCATAAAGCCTTCTATTACTCTACTGCACCCAGGCTAAGCTCTGCCATCAATCCAGGTTTACTGGCTCTGATATGGTCTCGTTCTGCTGTGGCCACTCCAATTATACTGTGCTTTGTTGCTGTGAATGCATCTTTGATTCTCCTGGAGGGAACTAGCTCAGACCTGTAAAGAAACCAGTAAAATAAGAATGAAACCTTAAACGTCAGAAAGAGAACAGTTTTAAACATGCAGCATTGTTCTTAAAATACAGCTCTACACAAGGCATTAAGTGCACACAAGCACACACAAATAAGAAACATGGGGGTTTGGGGTTTTTTTTTTAATGCTACTGCAATTCTGAAGGAGCTTGAGCTTAAATTGGAAGCTGCTACCTGTGAAGGTCAGTCTGAGCTACCAGCATACACATCACCTTTTTAATTGTATTTGCTAAACATATGAAGCCCTAATCCCCACCAACACCTCTACAAATTGCCTGAGCAGTAACAGCTGATAGGATGACAAAGATGTTTGGGAACCTGTGAGCTTAATAAAATGCATTTACATGGTCTCATGTGATAAGCTGTCTCTATGTTAGAAACCAGTAAACTCTGAGGTACATCTGTCATTTGCCATCATCTTTTGGCTCAAATGCTTGGGTTCCTTTCCAAAGGAGAGGAGAGTGTTGGCTGGGAGATGCGACACCATCTGACAGGATTTAGGAGGGAATATCAGAAACAAGACAGAGCAGGGCACAGGAGAGTTCATCTGCCCTCCAACAGATACAGCCATTCCACTACTTGGCTGTGAATAAATCAAAATCTCCCCCAGCTGGCAGATTTCAGTCAAGAAACAAGATTAGTACCTATGTGGACCAAAATAAAGAAGATTAGTATTTTAAAGAAGTTTTGATAATGTCAAAAGTTAATAATTTTAACCCAAAATAACTTCAGTTACTCATAGATTCTTAGAAGGAACGCATGTTATAGAATAACATAGCTTTGTGCTTGAATAAATTGTTAATTTAATGAGCCATACCAGCACACCTAGCTTTTAAACAGCATTATTTACCAGTGAATCTCAAAGGGATTAACAAGTCTTTATTGTGTGTCCTGCCCTTGAGAATACAGATTCTCCAAGAGGCATAATGCATTTCAGGCACATGACAGCTCAGAGGACACACAGATTTTCCATAGATTTCTCCTGGCCATATCCAGAGCTCTTAAAACAGACCTGTTCTTCAGGTAAATAGCAGCATTAACCGGAATATTTGCTTCTACCATCTATATTGGAAAGCTTCTAGTTCCATGTCAGAACTAGAAACACTGAGCTACACTGAAGCACAGTATTCCGAGTTCCGACACAAGGAAATGTATTTCAAAATTAATAAAGAATTGCTATTTTACCTCAATATGTACTTGTTCAACAAAATATGCATTCATATTCCACTGCAAACACTGAATACATTTTCTTCCTCAGAAAAAAAAATCCTATCTTTTTGTGGTGGTGCATCCTGCCAACCCCCTCCTTATTTTCATGCTGCACTGAGATCTGAGAAACGCTCGTTAGGCCTCATCCTTGATGAACAGCATCTTGATGAACCAGCCCTGCCTCACTTATGGAGATGTAACTATTTGTGAGAGCGTATTTCAAATTATACAAGAAATGGTTCTCTTGGTAAAAGAAAAATTCTTTCTCATCCTTCAGCTTCCTAACTTAGCTCATTCAATAGTGCCTTGAATAATTACAATTACACAACTGCTAAGAGGGGGAGATGAGAAAAGAGGTCTGTACTGATTTTGGCAGGGCTACAGTTGATTTTCCTCAGAGTAGCTGGCATGGTGTTGTGCTTTGGATTTGTGACCTAAACAGTGTTGCTCAAATTGAAAACTTGAAAGAATCTTGTATTTGATTCTACAAAATTTCAGGATATCTGATACTGAAATAATTCCTTTCTAATTCTTTTTCTCAATGAACTGACAAGGCAGCAAAAAGGAATATTTCTGTATTATTACAGCTTCAGCATGAATTCATTTGCAGGTAGGATCTGTAGCCTTGCCTCTTCAAAGTTTACTTTCCCGGGTTTTATAGTGATTCAATGCCAGAATCCAGGTTAAGATTATACAATGCCCTGTCCATAGAAAATTCATGTATCTAAGTAGCTTTAAATTCTTTAGTACCAGCTGTTCTCCTACTGAATTTCTGTCACCCTTGTGATCCTCAATCTGTTGCTCTAAACAGCACCTTCCTGTGGCTCTCTTCAGTAGGGAATATTTGAGAACTCACAGCTTAGTCTTGTTTCCATACCCTTCCAAGCATGGCAGGTCTGAATTTTTTTTTTCCATAGGAAAAAGTATAAAGCATTGGTTCCATTTTCTTTTTTGAAAGCAGATATTTTTTTTTCCTTTTTTAACCTTTCTGGTCACTCAGAATACCCACTTATTCCAAAAGTTCATGTTTAGTGGAGTGTAAGATTACAGACAAACAGTTTTCAAATCTCTGCTCCCTAAACCTGCAGCAAGAAGTTCACTCTGGACTGGAAAACACCTCAGTAATATCGTTGCTATGGCAAAGCTTGATATGAGTTGAGAGACTGGGCATGCAGCCAAGAAGAAAATGAGGAGAGCTGACACATGACATTTCCCCCTTTGTTTTTTTTCATACAATTTGCTTTCTGCAGCTCTTCTCAAGAGCACAAGAAATGTTTCAGCTTCAATTATCTCCACAGGAGCTTCATTTTCCCCGTCTCTTTTTCTCGCTCTAAGACAACAGTCAGAGCTATTGTGTCTTTTTGTGATTTTTTTCTTTCAATTCCCAATGAATTACATGCGTGTTCATTGCAAGTAATTCCTACAAAGCTTGTTAGCATATGTGCTGCTGATTTCCTTTTTATTAAAAGAAACTAGGTTGGAAGTTGGGAACACAAACCTAACAGCTTCCCTTCAACTGTAGTTTAATTTGATAGCAAATAAGGGCAACATTTTCAGGGGGGGAAAAAAAGGTACTGGTCTATTGTAAAGCACAGGTTTTTTTGTTTATCATTATAAACTGAGCTTACAAACCCCATCACTTACTGTATCATTGTTTAAGTCTCATCATCTTCAGCCAATGTTGGGCAAGGTTGTCTCCCAAATGATTTTAAGAAATCCACTACAAAATAAATAACTTCATGACAAGAAGGAAAGGTGTGAGCTGTTCCACTCTATTCTGTCCCTCACAGTAATTATTTGGAAACCTTGACTTCTAAACTCTTTCATAAGCTGTAGTCTATCACACATGCCTCTTAGCAGGATTTATAGCAAACAAATAAACCCTTGGTAAAATGCTCCACAACTGAGAAATACTTTGAACTCACACCCTGAATGAAATAAAATTGTGAGGAAGGAAAACGATCAGGGGACTAGTACATAGCAATAAACTTGTAAAGCAGGTGTAAGGTGGACAATCCTTTGAAAGAATGAGAGCTATCAATGGCAATATTAACTTAGGAGGAAATAAAATGGAAGCATGAGGTACTTACTCATGATCTTGAGCTTATACACAAGCACTGGCAATCACTATCCTTAATTACAAGGACAGCCATTGTCCCTGTCACATGGAAGCAATCACTCATTGGCAAAAGTACCTGTAGGGATGCTGCGAGGTGTAAATGCCACAGGCAGGCATTTCTAACTAGATCAGAAATTTTTAATAGGAACGGTAACAGCGTTCAGTTGAAATGGCTGAATGTAAACTAAGCTGAAAAGAAGCACCCTATAACCTGATGGCTTTATAAATATAATGAAAATACTGCATGTCAGTACAGGAGGGTTTACAATGGCTGCAATCTATTTAGCCATCTGTCCAGCAAAAGGTCAATGTAATTAACAGTTTAAAGACCCCCACTGACTTGGAAAAGTAGAGATCAGGCTTCACATACACAAAAAAAAGATAAACTAAATCAAGAAAATAAATACTTTGATTCCAGAGATAACACCAATAATTTCCTCTAGAAAGGCAGATCTATTTCCATATAAAATGCTGTAGAAAAATGTTACTATAACCCTTACATAGATGTTTCAGCCATATTAAAACACCAAGGAAGTCAAGCTGTAAGACTTGGTTCTGGGACATTTGATCATATTAAGCAGCTTACAGTAAAACACACAAACCCACATTTGATCAGGCACCAAGGCCCGTTCAAGGAGCAACTCTTAAAAAGTCAACTCTTCTACACATATGGTGGTTTCGTGTGCCTCCATAACCTGCAGCTGTTAATGATGATGAAATATCTGCCAGCTGCCATAGTCAAAGAAACAGTAACTCAACTAGTTAAAATACCACAGTTAAAGAATGGCTACCTGGTAAAGCATATTTAACTTCAGGTAGCATCTCTACAATTGACAAAATAGATTTCCATTCCAAAGATAATCCTCAAATTATCGTTTTCTCACTTAGTGGATTTATGTGATTTAACATGCAGTCATTTTCTCATTAAGACCTAAATATAAAGTACTTGAACAAGTGATTGCTGTATTCAAACCATTACAGAACATTTCTTCCGTGGTGCTCCTGCCTGTGGTACCCAGAACATGTAATGATTTTCTTTTAAAAGCCAACACGCTGTAGGAATCAGGCATCCTCGAGGTACTTCACACATCCAGCTGCCGTAGGAAACAGCTGCCCACTGAGGCCTGGACAGGGTAAGACATTAAAGCCACTCAGCTTTTCTACAGCCTCCTTCCCTGCAAGCCGAGTCACCCCACTGCAGATATCCCACAAATCCTTCTAAAACCCTGACCTTCAATCCTTTAGACCTTCTTTTATTCTCTCAGAGTTCTCAGATGACCCTGGAGCGATGACAATTACCCCCACAACTGCACACATCCTGAGCCAAAGACATGGTCACTGCCACATGGCCTTGCAGCCTTCCCCAAGGCAGCTGGAAATAGCTGTGTGTGCAATATGCACACATTTCCACAGCTGAAGGAAGGGAAGAGTGATTGTCAAAGCCTTCTGATCGGTTAACACCAGACAGGTAACAAGTGACTTAATTTACTGGGAAAAAAACCAATACTAATTCCATTTTAAGAAAGTGTTTTGCCTTACAGAAACAGTGACACATTTGAAAACTGGACTTACAGAGGTGATAGACTTTCTCATGTAAATGGATTCTAAGGGCACCTTAGATATTAAAAAAAAGAGATAGCCAAGATTTTTTAATTTACAGTTCATAAGCTCCACATGATTTGCCTGTACATATATCAAACTACTACGGGAATAACCATCCCTAAATAACTCGCAGTCCCAATCCCAAAACTGCCCTTCTCAAAAGTCACAAAAACATGTAGCTTTCAATGAAAACTAGCAGAAAATAAATATCCAGACCTCTCTAAATATTAGTGTATTCTGAAATTTCCTTTGCTACAGTAAAGCATGACAGGCACAGGCTGGATCATGCTGCTTGTGAATACTGGAACACTCCCTGAACTTTAGAAGAGTTTTCAGGCATGTACGAATATTTCTGGCATACTGTGAACAAAGTTTGAGACACGACATAAAATGAAGATGCTTTTAGGAATGCCATTTCTGTTCCTCATATTCCACAAAGACATAGGAAATGATGCCACATATATCCAGCCAGAGCTCCTAATGATGGCATTGCAAGAGAAATTTCTGGATGGTTCCTAAACAATAGACCTTTAATATATTTCTTCAAAATGATGGATATTCACCTATCAGAGCAACCTAGGTGACATTGGGGTTTGGGGTGGAAGAGGACAGGACAATGCTATAAAAAGCACAGGCTTCAAATACAAAGGCACTGAAAACTGGCAACCACATTTAGAAGTCCAGTCCTACATTACTTAGCAGACCAATCATGATGAAAACATACCTGGAGCCAGGCACTCTGAGTTCTTGCACACAACTTCTAAAATCACCTGTTAAAAACTTATTCATTAGTGAGCACTGTGTTACAAAAGGGTTTTCAGAAGCTGGGGCTGGCTGGCAAACAGTACATTAACTGAAAATGCTTTCCTAATTAGAATTCATAAAATAATTTGAACAGCTCTATTCCCTAATAAATAAAAGCCCTTGTGTTGAAAGGTTTTCTTCCCCTCATTCACAGCAAAATGAGATATGGTATTTCAGTGCTGTTCTCAATAGGCAGCCCTAATAAATATGAACTGAATAAATTACATACTCTTCCACACGTAGAGAAAAGCTATTAGTGAACAAAATATTGAGAGACCTCTTGACATCAGTAACTAAGAACACAGCCACACTCTTCAGCTTTCCGTTTGCTTCCCATTTCTTTTTGGCCTGTTCAGTATTTGTGAAAACACCCTAAGACTCTCAATAAGAGTTTCCAAATTGTTCAATGATTTAGAATTACATAAAATAGAATGTTATATTATCCAGCTATTTGTATCCTTTTAAGTAAAAGTTATGACTTCACAGCACAAGAAAAGTTTGTCCTTGAGGTGGGGTCACAGAAACAACCTACCCAACAAATGTGTTTGCAGACCATGGGAAATGCCGGGGAAAAAAAGGGAGAACATGTAACGGGTGTTAGAACTGGGAAAGTTGCTTGTGCTTTGGGTTTTTATTTTGGTTTTTTCTTCCTCTACAAAATTATTTAAATGACAAAAAAAATCCCTGCTGTTGAAAACAATCAACTAAGAAATCAATAGTCACACAGTCAAAGCAACAAAAATCCTCAGGTGTAGAGTACTAGTATGGCCTTGGAAAGAGCCAACCCACAGCTGAGAGCAGCTATCCCCTGACTCAGCAATGAACAAATGATTAAGCTACTCTTAGAGTTTTTTCCCTGAATTTATCAAGGCACTGCTAATTTATTATCTTTAGTTTAGAAAACAAGAACTCCCTACACTAAGGACTTTGTTTCTTCACAGAAATCTCTACTTAAAAGTTCCATAGAAGAGATTTTTTAAAAGCGCTTCACTAACAAGGTCTCCATACAAGAAGATTACTTCTCTTTGTGTGAACAATCCAAACAGGGATAATATCCTCTCTGAGAAAGGCAGAAGAAACCTGCCTGCCTTGCAAATTATGCAACCTCCTCCTTTGCAAATTATGCAACCACCGACATAATCCCCCTTAGGACTACTCCAACAGCACTGGGTTATGTTGAAGCCATATCAAAACCCAGAATACATGTCTCCTCCAAATCACGTAGCACGCCCTCTGCACGCTGTGCCCAATTGCAGAAATTCAGAAAAACAAGGGTCACTTTCTAGTGTCACAGCTAATTTAGCTGTGATTCAAAGAGCTCACTGAGGTCAAAGTGGGGGAAAGAGTTGGCATAAATCTCAATGTAATTCCACTGAGTTATGTGTGAACACAGCTCTTCAGGCAGATTATTTGCCACAACACTGCTTCTCAAGCTCCTCACAGAGTATGCTAAATCCTCTGCTTATAAAATTACCATGACTTATCAGCTGTGATGGTTTAGACCCACATCTGCTACCAGCACGTAGTGCTCCACATCCTACTACACGCAACTCAGTGTGCAGGTACCTCTAGGCTGGCTGCTGCTCCACAGCCACGTCGAGCCAGGCAGAAGGAATCCATTTGCAATTGTTTAGAACCACAGTCATCACCACAACACTGCAGCACTCTCACATTCAACTGGAGCCAGGCTGAAGCAGCCTTCTTTATCCTGAAAACAGCAGCCTTTCAGAAAAGTAACACAACAGGAGCACATACTGTTGATGGAGCGGCTGAAAGGAGTCACAGAAGAGCCCTACAGATCAAAGAATGGAGTGACACTTGCAAGACAGCCAAGAACAAATCAAAACAAGACAGGCAGATTGCTGACAATGATGAAGCTGCTGGTCAATATTACAGGGCACCCTTCCAGATGAGAGCCACCATACCCAGGTCAATGAGGACAGAAACTCACAAAGTGACAGGGATGGGAACCCAGACTTCCACTACTACTGCCGTTCTCAGATGAACACAAGAGCCACAGGCAGTCCAAAATCTAGGAAACCCATTGGTCTGTGCAACTTGAGACAGCTTCCACTGCACATTGGGGCTGGGGAAGAGCATTTCATAGCACTGCACCCTTGCACAGTATGAAACACATGCCACAGCACTTTGTCTCAGCATTTTAATAGGTGTATTTCATTCTAACAGGGCATTTCATGGTGCACAACATCTTAAAAGGCAGAAGAGATTGTTTTGGGAGAACATGATAAAATAGTGATCTGCATTCATAGAACTCCTCACAAAAATAGAGGCATTAATATGGTAGGAACAAGAGACAGAGAACACTTGCCCCTCCTGTTCAAACCATTTCTTGTAGAACTGTATTTTACCATATTTCCCCAAGACATGTACCACCCTACCACTTGCTCTAGGCTAAATCACTGTGTTTTTTCTGTACCTCATGGGAACTAGTCTGGCAAATTATTTCCTTCTGTACCTTTTTATGCTCTTTTTTACTTCTAAACAAGCAACCTTCCGATTTCCTTAATATACAAAATTAATTAATAAATACCCCAAAATAGGTGTCTACCACTACTATTGCCAACCTCATTAATGCAAATTGAGCCCTTCCTACACTTCCCCTCACACTTAACAAGCTCCCCCCAGCCCTGCTGCCCATCTCAGTGCCAGGCTCTCCTGAACAGCCACACACAAACGTATGAAAGCATACTGCATAAAGACACAAGGGGTAAATTTTATGTCAAATACAAGCTGTAAGAGAAGAGGTATTAAAAAAACAAAATCTTTAGTCCTAATGCTGGAAAAAATCCAAAGGGGTGGTGGTACAAATAAAAGATTTTTTTCTGTGTGGCAAATTGGAAAGAACAACAACCATCTGCTACTTTCAGTTCTCTTGTGGACACTACTGAATGATGCAATATTTTGCCTTTCAGAGCTTCAAAAACTGCGCAGGGGTCTGCAGGGGGAGCTGAGAGAAGGAGGGGGAAAAAATGAGACTGAAGATGGCCCCAAAGTCTGAGGCCCAGACAGCTCAGCAAGGGAGGCTGGAGCTGCCAAGAAGGCAGTGAAGCGACACAACAGGACCCCAGCAGAGCCACGGAGAAAGCGCCTGACTGCTCAACAGCTCACTGCAGAGAGCCTCGCTCTGAGCCAGGGCTCGGTGGAAAATAACAGCAAGAAGGAGCTCAGGAACAAAAAGACCACTTGGCTTGAGCCCATGCTCCAGGCACAGGGATTGTGCTTCTCCGAGAGCAGCTTGCTGCAGCCCCTGAGCGCTGGAAGCAGCTGGCCCCAGCGAGTTCCTGCCTCCCGCCAGCCCCCGGCACTGCCCAGAGCCCCTCCGGTGCCTCCAGCTCCGCGGTGGTGCTCAGTGCCACAGCTGGCTCACATTCCTGCACAAGGCCAAGCTGAAAGCAAGTTGCACAGGGGAAACCTTTTCCTGCAGCTTTTTTTTTTTTCCAATCACTGGCATATTCGGTAATGAGTACCTAAATGTGAAGACCCCTAGTATTTATTTCCAACTTCCATTAACTGCTGTTGATTTGATTCAAGCTTATAGGCTTCTGCCCCAAAACACTCACAAGAGTTGTAATAATTCCCTTCAATAAAGTTAAAGAACAGATACTAATAACTTTAGTACATTTTTATGAGTACATATATATGTATATGCATCTGTATTTATGAAAAGGTGCCAATGTTTCATTCAATTTCCACAATAATCAGACTTTCGAAAATCAGCTGAAGCTATCAAACACAAGAAACTCCATAGAAACTCATTAAAAATAATATTTATAAATCATTTCAGAGCATCATGATACTCTGTGGAAACACTGAAGAAAAATACTCAAATTCGTATTTATTAAAACTCAATTTAAAACACTACTAAACAAATAATTTTCTTTAAAGTTTTCAATAAATATTTCATTAAATTTTGTGAAAAGTGTCCATAAAGAATTCACCAGACTACATCCCATCATCTTTTCAACATTAGTAGTATTTTATTACTATATAAATGGAGTATAAAAAGTTGAAGTCAAAATTCTAATAAGCTCACACAAAGCTTTTCATAAAGAAAAAGTTGTGGAAAACAGCTCTCACACCAAACATGAGAATACAATCCTAATAGCTAACAAAACAAATTATGGTTTCATAAAAACACTCAAGAAGTAACACTCCAAAACATTTTCATGAAACATTCCTGTTTGCATCAGATAATTTCATAAAACACTAAGAAATACATACCATAGCCACAACTCCAGAGGTCACTAAAATCAGCTCCTGTGCTCATGGCAAGTGTCCTCAGTAGTTTTGACAAGGCTGTCTCAGCACCTGCTTACAGAGCCCTCACATCTCCAGCCCTTAATTCCTCTCACAATCCAAAACCATCCTTCCCCAAACCCCCATCACATTATTATTCTGCAGCTGCTTAGATACTCACCCAATTTGTTTCTGTGGTTGAAATCAGCAGCAAACAACTAAGACTAATGATGGATCAGGTGATCAGAGTCTCCCAGAATAACAAGGGCCATGAGCAACACCCTCACCCATGGCAACTGGGGAAAACAAACAAACAAAAAAACAAGACCCCAGCATCCTGAGCATTTCTTGATAAAGAAACCATAGCCTATAGAGAGCCCATGCAGGAGCAGGGAGAAGAGTGAGGAGGAAGGTGCAGATAGGAGCAGTTATGAAGTGACCACAAGCCTCTATGCCCTTTACATCACTCACTATGTTATTTCTTCTCCTGTGTTTGTCACCATCCGAATCTAATTTAATGGGCAATAAATTAATATTCCTTAAACTGAATCTGTTTTCCCATTATGGTAGTTAGTAAGTGATCTGGTTTTTGTCTCAACCCTCAAGATTTTCTTTATGCCTTCTCAGCCTGCCCTGTTGACAGGGAGAGGGAGTGGGCAGCTGGGTGGGCATTTGGCTGCAGGACACAGTTAACCCATCACACATCTCCAGCCAGCGATCTTGATGATGTGACCTTCCACAGCCACCACCAGCTGGCAGTAGTTCTGCAGAGCTAAACATTTGCAGAAAACCCCTCCAAGGCTGTGTGATGCTCATTTCATGGATCCAGATACAATACCATGATGAGGAGGACAGGTTCTCTTCCCCCTGACCTGAACCTCCAGTGGGTGCAGTAGGGCAACTACAGGGGCTGCTGTAAAAATGGTTGTGTAGCACTCACAAAGGGATTGCCTTACAAAATCCTGGCCATCTCTCAGTGAAATTTCAAGTCCACATCCACAAGCTTCTGTACGTGCCTGCATTTGCCTCAGCCAGTCTTGCATCACATTGTTTCGGTCATGAGGAAAGCAGGACCAGCCAATCAATAAAAAACCCAGAGCTAGTGTTCAAGGGATAACAAAGGAGGAATAACACGAATTTATGAGATTCCAGCATATGCAACTACAACAGCTTGTAGATGGTTTCTAGTGGATATGGGAAGGAATAACATAATCCACAAACATCAGAAGGATATGACACCAATTAATACCAAGCACTTAATACAGGAAGCCTTACACTCTGAAAAGAAATACTGACTGTGGTAGGGCTGGTATTTGCTTGTTTCTGTCCACATGTATTGTCATCTGTCTGCACAAGCCACAGGAATCCAGTACAAAACAGACTGCCAAGTTCAGCAGTTTTGGAAACCCACACTTCTCTTTCCTCATGGATGGACAATGTATAGAGCTGCACTCAGGATGCTGAGCCAAATCCAGTGTGTCAAGGGGGCAACTCTGGTTGGAACGACTTCTCAAATTTAAATGCTATTTAAGCCATCAAAACAAGGATTCTTATGAAATTAAAAATTTAATTTAAAAATGTACCCATAGCTCTAATTCCAAATGTATCTGGAATCACAGTTTTCGAAGTGGACATAAAAAATACTCAACTATTCATATATAATTCCTCACAAACACCTATGTAATCTAACCTTAAAAAAACTTTCAAGAAAGAAGCTCCACCACCTTTTCATGGGTTATAAGTTTCCTCTGTGCTTAGAAAGAAATGGATAGAAGTCTGAGCAGTTTAAAAAATTATACAAGAAGACAAACTCGTTGTACAAAAAAACACTCATACTCGTTGTACAAAAAAATTATAATGGAGTGATCACTGAAAACCCCTACACAGGGAGAATCATCCTACACAAAGATGCTTTACCGGTTAGCTCAGCTATGCTTTGAACCCAAATTATACCTACCCTTGTTCCTGTGGTATTTATTGATATTCTGCACACTGACCCTTTCCTAAACTTTAACCTTTCCTTGACAGTATTAGTAAGTCTTATTCAACCCAGTTATCTCCATCTCAGCCATGGGCAAAGACAGCTTGCTTCACTTGATGTCATTCTCATTTATCTTTGCATTCCCATCAGACCTCAGAAAGGCTCATGGGGCAGCCCCTGGCAAATTGCTCAATCTTTCCTCTTCCTTATGCCAACATTTTAAAGGTTCCCTTTGATCTTAGCTGCAAGTCTAGAATGCATAAACCTCACCAAACCAGCAGAGGCTACAAAAACAAATCGCAAGTTTTATCATTGCTTCATTGTCCTCAAGAACCCTTGGCATTTTGCAGAGTCTATCCTCTCCTAGGCACTCTTTCAGGTCCAGTTATTTATATTTCCAGCCCTGTTCAGTATAACCCCGAATTCCAGCAGAAAGTCACATAAACGTAAGTACACTTGTTTTAAAATATATATATATACACACACACAGCTTGCTCTCATTCTTTAATGTCTTGGTTTGAAAGATGCGTGTCTGTTAAGGAAGGTGGGAACCTCCCTTGGAATAGAGAATATGACCCCCCCTTCCCTCTGAATCGTTATAACTTTGAAATCAAGGGCTTTCAGGCAAAGATATGGGAAAAGGAATAACAATTCCTCACTAGTATCTATAACAAGGAAAACAAGCAACAACAACGGCAGCAACAACAAACAAAACCAGAAACTCAGTGGCAGCTTTCTCCGGGCTGCCAGGCACCCTCCCTTTGGTGCAGTTCCGCTCACGGCCGGCAGGGGGAGCTGTTGGCTCCCAGCCAGACAGGGCGGGTGCAATGATTCCCCCACACCTGCAGGGGGTGCTGTGGCACGAGGTCAGCTCCCTTCCTCACTGGATAATGGCAGATGGGCTGGATGGCGGGATGGGCTGCAGCAGGAAACCTCAGAGCAGCAAGCTGGACAGCAGGGCTGGCTTACCTAGACTAGCACGCAAAAGGTGGCAGAAACTCCGCAGCCGTGGCAGAAGTCACAATGTGTCCTGGCAGGCGGGGGCGCAGGGCAGCGGTAGCCAAGCTCCTCCATAGCAGCTGCTGGATGCAGCTGGGCAGACATGCATTCCAGGAGGGGGAAGAAGGTTGGGATCCTGGACTTTCCCAAACATGGCTCACCCAGGAAGGAAAAAAGGCTGTGCAGAGCCAGGCTCCCGCAGTCGCAGTGAAACGAAGACAGCAGCTCCACTGTCGCCCCTCCAATGCCCAGCAAGCGAGTGAAGCTACCAGCGGCCAGGTCCTGTCCTCACCCCACCCTGGCCACATCTTTTGTCTCTCTTAAGTACCTGGTTGTTACTGGTCCCTAGCAACAAAATGGGGTGAAACTCCCCAACCTCCAGCCTTTAGTGATAAATAAAGTCTTGTCTTTCCTGACTAAAGTAACACACCTTTCAACATCTTTAAAACAAGCCAAATTACAGCCCTGACCCAAATACTGTCTTTTTTTATAGACAAATTATATTTCTGTTGGGAATGCTTTGCTTAGGTGAAATTATCTTCAATTTAGCTTGCACTATAATTATGAAGTCAAGCAGTGGTAGTTTTGCCTTATACTTCTCCAGGTATTGAAGCAAGGAGATTAGATGGATAAAGGCATATTTCAGCCTCTAGTGATCTGATTTATCCTTGGATACATTATTATTTTAAGCTATACAGACTCATAAGTATTCTGAAAAATCAAATTAGAAACAGATACTAGGTTTAGGAGAAACTAGAAGAAACTTATTGCACCAATATGAGAAATAAAATACCCTAAATCAAATGAAGCTGCCAAAGGAGCATGGGCATTGAAGCAATTGGATATAAAGAACTTTGTCACTGCTAAAATTTTACAGGTTTAAAATGTAAAAAAATTTCTTCCATGTCTTTGTGATCGATATTCTGCATCTGTCTTCTGCAACTTATATATGCTGAATGCTTCTTTGTGTTCCTAAATTGAAAAGAGTTTAAGAACAATTTTCCCAAGACCTTGATTTCTAATAAATGTGGGGTTATATGTAGATGAACTAAGCAGAAGAAGATACTAGGTCTGAAGATAAAGGTGTGAGCCCAGACAAGGTGAAGAGGGGAACTGGGGAAGACAGCAGGGCCCATCCCACAGCACCTGACACAGAGCAGGGCAGCTCTGGAGATGGCAGCCAGCTTTAACCAGGATCTTCATCCATCAGGTGCTACTCTGGCCCCTCCCAGTGCTTGTGTGGAGAGAATTTTGCTCAAAGGACAGCACAGATCTCAGTAAAAAGTAAAAGTTAAAGGAACTGGCTCTTTCTAGCAGGACAAGTTTCCATTAAGCTCATTCTACACCACTACTCAATACATTGAACAAATCAGACAGGTGATTTTCTTGTCTATGAGATTTTCAGAATGCAGTCGAGATTGTGCTCGTGTATAAATGGAAAAAAAAGAAAAAAACTCGCAAGTCATCTCAACCCAAGGAGAGCCAACCAATCTCTTCCAGAGTCAATGAGGTCTCCACAAAGACGATTGTTTTACAGCAACCAGAGAACCAAGAAAATTCAGAGAAAGTTCCTTCTGGCAGATGTGTCTAATAAACACAGCTCTCATGTATGTTCAGATGGCTGAGGTTGTTTATACGACCTTCCATTCAAGCAATTTCTCCATTATTGTTTTATCATTTAATTGTTGTCCTTGGCTGTCAGCAGGGTTTATTTTCAACTGGTTTAAATTTTAAAAAAAATCCAAAACAAAAAGGCAAATGTAACACAGTCACTCTTCAATCCACAATGATTCCTGCAGTGTTTCTAGCAAAGCATGCATTTATAACAGTGACCTGAGCTATCTCACTGGGCCCAGAGGATAAAGGTCACCTTCTTATTGAGAGAGTTGCATGTTTCTTGTACCCTGCTGTTGGAGCCATTTGGAGAGACTGCAGATGGTGAGCTACCACAACAATGAAAAGAGGAATAATTCCAAAACCTAGTCCAGAACTCTTTAAGCACAAAAAGTCTATCCTTAATCCCTTGCAGAGCTTGATTTGATTTGAGCATAATATGGTCTGACCTTTCAAATACATTTTAAAATTAATTTTCTTCCCATTTCCTACATTTTCATTGCCGCAGCGGACAAACTTAGAAGGAGCAGTCTAACCTATACAAGAATTAGCATCACCCAGCCTTTTTTAATCTGTGAAGTCTGGAACAATTAACTCAGAGTAACAGTTTATTTCACAGTGGTTTGGAAATGACACAGCATGCAGAAAGTTTCACAGCTCATCAGTTTTAGAACGTTTTCTAAACAAAGTTCTGTAATTTAACATCAATTATAATCTAACTCATGCATGTTTTCTAATGAAGTCAAATAGTGACATAATAATTTAAAAGATATTTTTAATTCCCAGTTAGGACACCAGCAGCAAATCTGAAAACTCTAACTCATTCCCAACTGTTCTTTCTTTAGTGCTTTTGGCTTAATACCAAAGGCAGATTTTTATTTATCTTCAAAACACTGTTGTGTCTGAAAGTGATGTGTCACAAATGGAAGAAAGATAATTTTAGTTGTATATGTAAATCAGTTTGTTTTCTGCAAATTTATAGCATTTGGAGAACACATTTGGAAGTTATGCATAGCACTTTTTAACAGACTGTATTTATTAGCTGTACAATTCTGAGTGAAGCTGGCATCTATTCCTGTTTCAATTTCACACTTATTATTTGCCAGTTGTATTTTCGCCTGTCCATACTCATATCTTGAGTTAGCACAATGCAACCAAATTGTCTGCATGCAAAGTACAGTGCAATGTTGTCCTAGTTTTAACACAGTTGGGGGACAGACATAACAAATTACTCAGGGATCATCTGTGTGGTAAACAGAAGACAACTGGTAGTGCGTGAACAAAGCCATTATTTCCCTGTTCCCCTAAAACTTGATTTAAAAATTAAAATTGGATAATTACTGTATGACTCTTTTGTCAATGCCATAAGGCATTGTGTTCAGACAAAAGCAGGCATCTCTCAAAAACCATGCTAAGACTATATTTTTCTTGTCAGTTTATGTCCAAAACAACTATGTACTTGAGTTCTCAGTTCTAGAGTTTACAAATATCTATGCAAGTCAGCAATACTTGTTTGCATGGGCAAAGGGGCCACAAAGCCTGTATCTCTATATTTTAGAGCATTCCCTGAAAAGTACTCATCCACTTTAACACCCATGTGTGGAAACGTGTTGAGCCTCTGTTATAAATGTGTTTCTGAACAATGCTGACCTGTGATATGGCTTAAGCAGCCACATCTGTTGCAGGGATTAAAATCACCCTGCAGCAGCAGTCACACAACATTTGGCTATGAAATGCTGAGTAATATCAAGAGAAAGCCTCTGAGATGTTGAAAAATAGGGTGGTGGTTTGTGAGACAGTGGGGTTTGAGTTGCTGTGCATGCTGCCCAGCCTTAAATTACAAGCTGATACAAGTTTCAGAAAAGAGTCATGGCCATATCCTGTTTCTATTCCCGAGGCAAGGGTTCTGTTAGAACATTTAACTTGCATATTGGAACAGAGGAGCAAAGACTGTCAGAGCTCTGTAGCTGATCTTCTAGCATGTCAATTTGAAGAACAGATGTAAGAAAATAGGAAAAGGCCAAAAAGCAACTGTTAAATGGCATAAGTTTAAAAAAAAATCTGATGGACCTGGATAAAACTGGCAGCCTTTGCCCCTTAGGCTTGTTCCTCCAGACCAACCTGACGGAATTAGTGAGGAAAAGTTACAAAGAAGAGATGTGCTAATAGGCATGGCCCCACAAGAATTATGATCAATTAAATCCAGCAGGTAATTCACCCGGTTTCATGTTATCATACAAATCCCAAGTGTGAAGGATTTCCCTGGGACATTAACTTGGGTTCACAAACTTTTCAAGAGGCTGGAGGATCCATTGCAATGGATTGTTGCTTCAGCCCTGTGGAATGAACTGGCTTTGTGTAATTCTTCCTTTCGAACATGTCCTTACAGACTGGGCATTCCTTCTGCTGTTTGCATCTTTGCTGCTGCCAGAGTCATAAAAAGCAAGAGTTGGTAACGTGGAAGAGAAAGGCAGCTTTGGTACATTTGTTTTCATCAGTTTTTTCTCTTGGTTGCTATGCTAGTGTGTAAGCATAACCGATCAGATTTTGACAGGAAGCAATCTCTTGGAAAGAGAAGCTTAAAATTCAGTTATAGTTAAAGTCTAGCTTGCTGTCAGAACCCCTGAAGTTTACATCGGTCTTAAAAACTACTTGGAAAAACACATGATGGAGAAACCATGCCATGTGTCTATTCTCATCAAACATTAGAGATAAGGCAGGAAGAAAGAAGACTTTGCTGCAAAGCTCCACACAGTAAAAGAGCATCTAGAACAATATACAAGTCTTTTGTTCTTTATGTAGCTAGTGCAAACCCAAAACTATTCTGTGTTCTAGGAAAAACCCAGACTGGCACTGTGATGTGGTCAGAAAGGGTTCAGTCCAATCAAATGAGAAGGCAGAGGTTTGCTCAACCGCTGAAACTGTCACGTTGTGGCAAATTCTTCATATGTCTAAGGAATCACTGCTCTGTTCATCTTCATCACTGCACACATTGCAGGCCTTTTCACTGGACACAAGGCCCCCATCACTTATTCTTGCTGCTGTTGCAATTCTATCTCAAAAGCCTCACACAAACAGGAATACAGGGAGTTTGTCTCAGGCTTACAGTGCAGCTAAGGCTTGCTTTAATCTGTGTCCCATCACAGCAGGCTCCAAGGGACCATTCAAGGGCTGATGGGCTGAACGAGTGGGCTGCAGACTTCTCCATGCCCTTCCTCATCTCTGATCACTAGCTGAGCTGCAAACTCCAAAAGTATTCCCAGAACGTGGCGGTGACTTTGACAAACTGGCTCAAATCCTAAGGGGGCAGTTCAGATCTGACTGGGTTGTTACTAATTTACTAAGTAACAGAGAATGTGTCAAAATTGGTGGGTGCTGAAGCACGGCTCCCTGTCCTGCTGTTACTTGTTAACACTCCCCCTGGCAGAGTGAAACTGCAACAAGAGCCACTGGCCAAGCCCCAGGCCAGCATTTGCCCTGTCCCCACTGGCCTGCTGAGTATTTGTGTCATGCACTAGGCATTAGCCAGAAATATTTTTAAAAGGAGAGTTATATTACTTACATATAAAACAACAACTCACATTTTTCTCTAGCTGCTAGTAATTTTGATTAGGGAAAATAGCTGACCCTCTTACTGCTCGCATAATTAAAGAATCACACTGTTCTTCCTGTGGTTTTTCTTGCTTATGATTTTCCATGGAAATCCATTAAGTGTTACATTATTAACAGGGACCTAAAACACCAAATTTAATCAACACTACTTCTCACGTATCAACATTTGTGTTCAGAAAAATGTGTATTAAATAGTGATTTTAGTGAATTATCTGACCTTTTCCTCTCAAGTCTGCACCTCTTAATTGCAACTTTCCTTCTTTTGGTATAAAATATTGGCAAGGTGAAACCCTGCCATGGCACTGGCAAATTTCCTCAAACGGCTCATGGAACTGGCCTGTCTATTGCACAAACCATGACTGTAAATGTGTTTGGATTACCTATATATTTTGTATTCATGAGGTTTACAGCCAGAAAATTGCTTTGATTTTTTGTAAGTCTCAGAGCAGAAGGCAAATAAAAAATATAATATATTTACTACCACACACAGCTCTTTAAACTCCTGCTACTTTCCCCTGATAATTCCTTTTCCATCAATCTTCCTGCCCTTGCATATCTCCCTGACATTTTCTGCCATGGCAGCAAAGGACATCTTCTGGTTGACATAATTTAAAATTAATTCTACTAAAGAACATTTTCTTTCTTCTCTTATACTTAAAAGCAGCTGGACTTCATTCCTGGGTCTGAGAGAAACACGCAACATGAATAAATCATCTTCATATTCAACACATCATTATTTTGTGGCACAATGGGTAGGTGTGTCTAACTGGAACATCCCCCAAGCGCCCATCCCATTCTGAAGTAATTAGAGAAGATATATAAGGTCTGTAGCATTGTGGTTTGCTCCTGGAGTTTGAGCATAACTGAACTCTTCAGAAGCAATTCCAGTCCTACCAATGGATCTGAACAGTCTTCAAGAGTATAAACAACCACTGGTATCTTCAGCATGCATAAATGCTCTATGTCTCCTCTGAAAATTATCTGAGGGGCAGATATAAAATGCAAACTCCAGTCTCACTGGCTTGTGCTTTACTCACTGCACCTTAGATCTGTGTTATACCCTGTCCTCATCTGCCCTCTGCATCCCCAGCCTATGGCGACACTTCTCTTCAGGCATCTCATCAGCAAAATAGCAAAATCTCATTGAAGGTTTTGAAAGTTTTCCTTCTTACACTATGATTAAGTGTCTCTCATCTCATTTCCAGGTAGGTCAGTTTTGGCTGGACAAAGGTTTTTCAAACATAAAGTCCACCACAGGAGCCTGTAACACTATTTTTCTTCCTAAAAAACCCTGCACAGACAGTTTCATCTAGGGGAAGATTCATTTACTTTGATTAAGAGTATTGAAATTCCCCTTTTTTTTTCTCCTTCATTTTGTGTCTTCATACCATATTCTAGCTCTAAATACCCGACCTGAATTTCAGTGGGATGCTGGCATGACTCTGGGGCTCCCTGAGGAACAAGGGGTTATTTCAACCCTGGCCCATCACTACTTCTGGAATACTAATGTATTTTGCTGCGTCTGTTCCAGTCCATTTGATAATTATATCCACGTTATGAGGTGAAAAATGCAGGACATAATGCAGAGTACAGCTGGCACATTTGCACTTAAGGAAATATCATTTATACTAGCGTCAAACTCACACCCTGCTGGAATTTTGGCAGCTTTTCCTTCATGAAAAGACTTTCATTGCCTTTTGCTATTGGTTCATTTTGTCTCTCCATGACACATGTGACTAAAGAAATCATGTTTTGATAAATTGTCCTTCCTCCTCTAAACAGTTTCAAGGAGTCTGCATCTAGAAAGAGTCCACAAAGGTCTGCTACTCTTGCAGCTCCATGAAGTAGACTCAGAGGACGTGCCTGGAGGGCAGCAGGTCCATGCTGTCAGCACTGCCACGTGTCCCGCTGTGGGGTGCAAACAACAGCCAGGAATTCCCCACAAACTGTCACAGCTTTGGTATTCTGAACAGACATAGCCAGAGAAGATTCTGAGAAATAGCCTCAAGGGATAACCAAAAATGCTGAGTTTTGAAAGTTAAGGGAGAAAGAAAATAGTGGGGATCAAGGGTAGGAGAAGGCATTGGAAGAACAACATAATCTGGAACTCGACCATTAAAAAAAAAAAATTGTTTAAAGCAGTCAGGTGCAAATTCAGTGAAATGAGACTGAAAAAATCCTGTTCAGTGAAGATTCAGAAGGAGCAGAAGGCTGGGCTGTAAGAAGCATTCTCAGAAATGTGGAAGCAAAAGCATGGGAAGACCTGAGAAAAACTTGAAAATTTGTTCCTAGTCTGAAGTAATTTCTTTCAGTGAGGTACGTGGTGCCATTGAATGCTGACAGGAAGGACATAATCAAAGCTTTTCTTTAAGAATATCTCCCTTTTTTACTACAGCTTCCTTGCAGTGGAAGCATTTGAACAAGACAAACCAACATGCACTTCCCAGCGGAGCAAATGAGCTCACAGTGCCGCGTGCACTGCAAGGCTGCTGTGTGTACCCGAGCTCCCCAGCCCGAGGCTCACTCGGGCATCCCCCTGCTGCACTGCAGCCAGTTTGCTGCTGCAGCATTAGGATAACCCAAGTCTGAGAAATATGAGCCTTTAGAGGTACCCGTACACTTTCAAACTCAAAAGGCTTGTCATCTTCCCACTAACCTGTTGTACAGGCTAGTTACTTCAAAGAAGCAATCTGGGGGAGCTGAAAAAGCTGTTTGTTGTCATAGAAACAGCAGGACTTAGTGCTACTCTTCAGGCTGATATGTGAGGGTATTATTGTTTGGCCATTTTCCAGGTAACCAGATTGAGAAACGCTAAAAAGGTGTTTTAAAAAGCTCCTGAAATTTTGCCAAATAATCAGATCTACAGTTCACACAAACACATTCAAATATTTACTAATCGCTGTGGAAAAATCTGAAAATTCCTGGGTATGGGAAACACTGTTGAAAAAAATATGTTCTTGACCCCAGAAAACAAGCAACGGACATCTTGTAAGGCTGCAGGAAATGTCTGAAAATCTGACATCTGTTATGAAGAAACAATTAAAACTACAGCCATTGTCTTCAGTTCCCTCTACTAAGCTGAGGCTAATATTTTTAAAGCCTACAGTTAGAGCAGTAATTTAGGTTAATCCTGTAAAAGCAAATATCCTGAGGGTTCACCAGCTGCCAGAGAGCACCTCTCACTGACCCCACTGACAGGGCAGGTAAGGCATTTGTGACTTTTCCTTTACTGTCTGTTCTTTGCTGCAGGAGAATAACAATGCAAGTAAATCCCTGAACTGGGAGTGACCAAACCTCCTGGCACTGCAGGTGAACAGCGGTGCTCCCCTGGCAGCTCCGGAGGAAGGCAGGTTTACACCCAAATTACAGAATCACAGAAGCATTTAGGTTGGAAAAGACCTCTAAGGTAATCGAGTCCAACCCTTGACCGATCACCACCTTGTGAGCTAAACCATAGCCCCAAGTGCCACATCCAGTGGTTTCTTGAATACCTCCGGGGAAGGTGACATCACCAGCTCCCAGGGCTCCTTGTTCCAGTGATGAATCACCCTTTCTATGAAGAAATTCTACCTGATTCACAGGCCACAGAAATGAAAGGCATGTGTCTTCGAGAAGATCATTTACTTTAGACAAAAGGAGTCCTTTTACCAGAACATCTTTTTTTTTGCTTTTCTTATAATTTTTCTTAAAATGTCTTTATCCTCCACTTGCAGAACAGTAGTTCTTGATTATGACAGAATGTAAAGATAAATCTAAGGGTGTTGTTAGCTCATAGAAAATGTGGAATTTTTAACTATTCAGCTTGGCAAATGAGTGCATATGACTAGGATAGGTAATACAAATATTTAGCTGTATGCTGGGCACCTACATACAGATGTATGGGAGGAGATTTAAAAAGCAGTTTAGATTATAAAGGTCTTAATCCATCTGCATAGAAACTTCCCATTCTTATCTCAACAGTCAAATTTTCTCTTCATCTGCTCCAAATAGTTAAAAACCTTGTCCCATTTAGTGCAGAAATCACCACCCCATTGCTGTAAGCCATACAAAATGATCCAAATGGCCTTACATGTCCTGTGTGGAGAAAAAAATAGCCCTGTGACTTGCAAACAGCCTGTCTCTGTCAGGCAGGTATGACATCATCTGACATCTCTGACTTAACATCCAGCTGGTCTATTGCCCCATAAAAATATTCTCCATTTTTCTTACTGATGCAATCTTCTTCTATTATAGAATACATCTTAATCTTCTCCTATTTCCAGAGAAACAGAATGCCTTAGGAATTGCAAATGTGCAATTACTAAACTTTCAGCTCTCTCAGGCTGTGAAACCGGACTGATAAGACACTAAATTGAGCTGTGAAAAAAGTAAAGGAAAATGGCTGGAGGAGCAGTTTGGGTGGGAGTGCTTTTCTTAGGTTTGATGTCTAATTTTTTGTTGGACAACAGCCTATGGCTGCAGCCAGCCAAACAGCTTCCTCCTCTGCCAGATCCAGCAGAGGTTCAGTCCCTTCATATTCATCTCAGCTGGCAGCTACAGGAGCAAGGTAATGTGATGCAGGAGGGCCTTTGGGAAAAGACAAGCACGTGAAAGACCAAATTGTCAGTAAAGGGCTACTAATTTACACCGTAAACAGAAACAGCGCTGCAAGGTAAATGAAAAAAGAAAACCTACTGTTTTCTAGGTACTCCTTACTTCATTGGCTATTCAGACTCTTGCCACTTGTTAGAGCTCAACAAAAGAGAGGAACTGAGAAGCCTGTGGGGATTCTATTTCTGACCTTACCATAAAACACAGAGACTTTTAGCCTACACTCCTCTCAACAGCAATCCTGTGTGACCATCAGCTGCGGAAAATCCAGCCCAAGCGCTTTTCCTTTCCCTCCATATGCTGAGTAAAAATATGCAACTTTTCAAAGGCAAAGAGAGTGTGATTAGATACGCCACTTTTTTCCAAGAGAGGAGGGGTCATGACGTTCAAAGCCCATGAGTTTGGGTTATATGCTTGATCATCAAAATAATCCACTTGTTGCCAAAGCCTGGGATTATGTAAGCAGGGGACTGTTCTGCTGCATCTGTAGTTATTCACACAGACTGCAGCTCTTCACTGGGGTGCCGCTACAACAGAGGTGTGTGTCACTGTGATTTGTAGACATTCTGGTGCTATAAATTTTTATAAATATAAATCATCGTGCAGACAAACCCAGCAAAGTCCAGTTGGTTTTGGAATTATCCCTCATTTACCAATATTTACAACAACGGCTCTTGACTGACATGATACACCTTTGCTTTACAGACAGTCACAGAAGTGTTTTACTTTGACGAAATATAGTTTGATCTGGAGTCCATGGGCATCACTAGGAGATGTGGAATGCAGTGAAAATACAACTATAGTGCATAGAAACATTAAAGAGCTGTAAGTAAAGCATCTTTTTCTTGTGATACACTTAGTTAGTGAAAACCTATCAGAAAATTCAGGTCTATCTCAAATACACAAAATAATCTCCTGGGCATTCTGATACTGATTTAGGTCCCGGAAATTATAGGACATGTTCCCTGCAGGACATATGAAGCAAACTACCATGACACAGTAAAAATCATAGTGCTCCGTTGTATGTATTTGTGCCTCACATGAATATGAGAAAATAGCAAATTTGTTCATATGAACACTACTTCAGAATATTTTCTCCAAGCTAAAAGCAAATTCTTGACAATTGCATGACAGGAAAATGAAGGTGGTCTGTGTACAAGAGACATGGGGACAGACTGAGACATAAGCACCAAGTATCACTGGGCTGAAGTGAACCTCTCAAATTTCTCTGCATGACAATAGCAGGCTTGTGAAATTCCTGCAGCTACAATTTTTCCTTCTGTCGTGTCCTTTCCCTGGCTGGAGAATCAGTTTTCTGCAGGAAGCAAACTAATTTCGTATCAAGAGTAACATCCTTCCACTCCCCCAGAAGGCACAGATTCTGTGTTGGAAGATACCAGGGCCTGTTAGCAGGTCGTTCTGGTGAGATATCGAAAAGGCAGGTCAGGTAAGTTGCTTATAACTCACCAAACTGAAATCCGCAGATCCAGAGATTACTCAGATTGTGCTTCAGGAAAGAAGTAATGGGTGTCCAAGGGAGAAGCATATGCTGTGCCTGGGTCATGGGATGAGTGCTGCAGTACCAGCTGGAAGAAATCTGGCAAGAAATTTGAGGATAATCAGAATCCACAGCTAAGGAAAAATAAAGAGCAGACTTAGCACAATAGAGAGCACTGAGAGCAGATATAATTTCCCCATCCTTATGTATCATTTATATAATGGTAGAAAATTACATTACTAACCAAAGAGGGGAAAACTGGAAAGAAAACAGCTGATGTCAGGGGATTAATGTTAAAAAAAGGTTAGAAAAAGAATTATGCTAAAGCATCAACTGAAAAGCTGATGTTGCAGATTTTTGCTCATTTGTCCTTACTTTTTATGTGAAAAGCTGTTTTGATTTTATTTCTTCTTCTTTTTACAGACTCCTAATCCATTGCTGCAATGTATAAAACTTGGTGTTCCTGTTTTTACAGTGGAACTTTCCTTTGTAAATATTAGAGAGGTTGGAAAAGCCGTGTTTATCTGCCCTCTGCTGGAAACACAGCATTGTCAGCACTGGCAAAAAATGGTTCCCTCTCCACACACAGATCAGCTTCATCATGGATTCAGCAGTTACACACCCCACGGGTTGGATTTTATTTAATGTACCTAACCAAAATAAACTTTCTCTTACTTGTTCAGTAATGATTTCACTCTTCTATATAAATGCCGGGATCCAAAACCTGGAGTAAATAAACAGCGTCTCTGTGGAAATCAAGGAAATTATCCTTTACAAAACTGTTTAAGTGAAAGCTGAATTACGCTGTTAGAAATGGGACTGGTAAAATTTGCCTTGCCACATTCACAGGTAGAGGCACTGTGTATAGCAGCCACCCCTAGGACACCGAGGAAGCAGATGAACTCCCAAAACACTGAACACGTCCAGCCCCACTACTACACTTACCCTTCCTCTGAAGTCATTCCTCCCCGTAATCAACATCATCAGAAAATGTTACTTTTCCTTAAGAATTTGCTTCTATTCCTTGACTCCAATCCATGGCTTACCTTTTGGGGGTTTTTTCGAGGGAAGACTCACACAGGGATTCAAGGATCTGACAGAAACATATTTTTCTAGCAGTTTTGCAATAACTTAATAGTTAAAATAATAGCAGTCATAAGAGAGAAGATTTTCTTGCAGTCTTGAAGTGCTACTACTTTTTTTAACCCCGGTCCAGCTGCGCTATCTGTTAGACCAGCATCTTAACTCAGAATTCTAGCTAGCACAGGAAAAAGCATGATTAGTTAAAGCTGACAGAAACAACCCACTAATTAACATGCAGATTTGTACTCTAAAAATCACACTGCTTCTTTTGCCTGCTCTGCATTTAGCTCATCTCCTCCTATAAGCTGATTCAGACAAGGCAAACCTCAAAGAGCCCAGATGTTTTTCCAAAAACAACCTTTAGGATTATAAGGCATAGAGGCAGCATTGCTCTTTGTGCTGCACTCTGTAAGCATTTGACATTAATTCAGTTAGTCCACGTGTGGTAGCAGGTCTTCAGCATTCAGGTGGTGTAGGTTATCATCATGAAAAATGGAAAAATACTGCACTGGCCATCCTGCAGCACTTCTGGGCTTGGCTTCACCTAGAGAAAGATTTCACCCTTCGTGCTTTTTTTCTTACTAAATGAAAATTACATCATATTCAAAACTAACACAACTGTCTCCTGGTTTTATTTCTCTACATTATGCTTTGATCTTGCTATTGTTATATCTATAAAAGAACTTTTTTTATACTTTGCTTTCCTCAAAGTAACATTTCACATACACACCCCCCATGGAGGCTGTGACTGAACTGCATCCTATGGACTTCACTTTCGTAACAAAATTTGCACTGCAGAAACCTAGGCTGGTAAAGACATTTAAATAAAACATTAGCCCGTCCCCTTCTACCTTTCAGGCCGTTATTGTAAATTAATTTTTAATCAGTTCCTGCCCCAGATGCAACCCCCCTTTAAACATACAATTATCACATACTGTTAAAAGCATTTCTAAAAGGGCAATTTAAACACGGTGCCAAAGCTGCTCCTTTAGCAGCCCTCTAATTCACATTTATCTCTGGTATCAGCTTCAACCATGATGCTCTTCCTTTTTACAAGCTGCTAGATGGGTATTCAAACTGTGCTTCAGATCACACAATCCATTTCTGCCTTCTGAGCTTGCTGAAAGGGATTCTGTTTTAAACAGGAGGCTTTCAGAGCTCTGAAGAGCAATTGGGAATCCATCCACCATATGTATTTTCGAAAGTTTCTCTGAAGAGTTTATGTGTATTAAAATATGCAAGTATTTTTAAAAGCTAGCTATCTACACTGCTGCAAAGTTTGGTCCTGTACAGTATGAGTGAAGCTCTCTCTTACATAAAAGGAAAGGAAGAGGTCAATGATTCATAATATATAAATTAAAAATTACAAAAGACACAGCCAAGCACTGCTTAGCAACTGCCTTTCCTTTCTAAACTCTCCTCTTGCTTCTTATTGCCAGATTTTAGGCATTTTGCCTTCATGTACCACTGAGCTGTCTGCATCAGACCAAGGGTTTGAGTTTTGGATTTTTATTGGGCTTTTTGGGGGGGGAAACGGGAAGAAGAAAAAAAAACAAAGAAAAGAAAACAAAAGAACAAGGGATCTCAAAATCACCTGCTTCTTATCGCTGCAAAATTATCTCTTTCACTGGGAAGTTCTAAAATATCTATCTACCTTTGAAATGGTCCAGCTGAGAAGTATGGTTTTGTTGGACTTTGTCTCCATCAAAACCTGACAAAGGAAGTTTCCAGTATTTTCACCAATGCTAATTTATTAAAAATGTAATGGGCTTTAGCGGTTGCATTTTCTGAGGAGTCTCTCCCACAATGCACATTCCAGCACATCATGCCAGGCATGGAAGCCATAAAAACACCAGCTACAGACAAAGCTGCAACACCCAGGATGGGACATCCCAGGAGTCACTTGTCAAAGGCAAGGCTCCCCTGGGGTGCAAGGGGTACTCAGATCTTTGTCATTATATTCTCTACCAGACCAACTTCCACTGTAAAGTTTGAAATTCTTGCCATAAAAATGACCACTAATAAAATCAAACATTTCAGGTTAACAACTGAAAGATGTCTGAAAATATGATACAATGAAATATGAAACAACAGAAACATACATAAAATAGATTTCAAAGCAGAGAATTTGGAGTCTAGTGCGGGTTTATTCATTAGAACAAAGATGTGAAATGCTTTCTAAGACTGTTTATTATAGTAGTACACTTCTAAGCTATTGCCAAGAATGTCTGGGCCAATGAAATTACATAAACACATGGCAACAGGTATCTAACCTCTGACATGATTGTTTTTGAACCAAGGTGAGCATATGAGGTTTAGAGGCTGATTGTGTCCAGGAAGGGAAGGAAGGAAAATGTTACGTAATCGTGACTGAGGCAGAAGTTGCACCCTTTCAGTTCGTGATCAGCTGACAAAAACTGATGGCACAGCACAGAACCAGCATCATTAATCCCAGCCAGTTCCTTACCTCCAGTGTATGCCCTGTACTTTAACTGCCACTGCTGTTCTAAAAGGAAAACGAAATAAGCCCCAGAGGGATATGGATGTCTGTAATGGCTTATAGAGCTCCAGTTGACACAAGCTCTGCGCAGGATATTTCTGGAGACTTAGCATCTTACGGGCAAAACCGTAGATGTTATGGATGGATGATATCTGCTAAGCCATCTGTTCTGTTTCATTGCCAAGGCAAAACTCTTCCTACTGCATATTTATTTGACTTTTACAGTAGTTTTAAATACTCTGGTGAATGGAGCTTCCCCTATTCCCCTGGGGAGGCTGGACTCACTACAGAATACATTTCCCTGGCAGGATTTTTTTCTGGTGTTCAGCCTAGATTTCCCCTTTTTAATTGAGTCCCATGACTTTCAGTGACCCTCGCGCATGTGCCAGTCTCCATGTTTCAGCACACAGGGAAGAGAAGCTGTGCACAACAAGGACTGATACAGAAAAAGGTTTTTAAAGAGTAAAGAGTGCATACACAGAGGGTCTCAGACAAAACAGCATCGACTTTCCTCCCAGAGAACGTCAGGACAGTGGAATCTCAGATTTCTCAGGTATGGGCTATAATTACTGCAGTGTTATTCAACATTTCTAGTAGGAGGAGACAGACAACAGTTTCAGGACACCAGCTCCCCTTCATCCATATGAAAGCAACAGCAACTTATTTCTAGGCCAGAAGCTCTGCGGAGGCACAGCAGGCAACCAGCCCCCAGCCCTCCTGTTAGTGCAGGATGGAACAGGAGAGGCTACGGAGGCGGAGGAGAGCTGGATGCATTCTCCCAGCCACCAGTCAGCCTTGTCTCACCACAGGCTAACAACTGACCCAGTGTCACACTCCCCACAGGGTGCTCAGACAGGTTTACAATCACACCACAGGTCCAGCATTATTGCCAGTCTGTCTGAAACTCTCCAGGTCGCATTTTAGAGCACCCCTTTTCATTTCAATTGTTACATGTCAATAAACCTCAAATCTGGACTGCTGCTAGAAGGATTTTCTACTGCTGTATAACTGCACTGACTACATTTTGTTGTCCTCAGAACTGATTAAGATCTGACATCTTTAATGCTTTCCCTCATTGTTTGCCTTTAGCATCTTTCCCTATGCATAGGTCATCCTCAAATCTAAAAGACTTTGTTCTGTGACAAGGTTAACAACAAGGGGTTTTTCACTTAATCAGCCTCCTACATCCTTACTAATTGGTAGATTAGATAATTGAAGTTAATCATTACAAGATTCAATGTTTGGTTTTGCCCTGGTTTTAATGAGTAGCAGAACACTTCTATGTATTTAAATCTCATTGAATTTGTATACCTGAGAAACATTTAAAACCAACTTGTTGATAATTGATAACTTTTCTACATAGCCTAAAGTTGGGCATTTTTATGCTTTATTTTGTTTTGTTTTCTCCTAGCACATGAAGCTGACAAATGTAATTTCAGATAATTTCATTGCAAACTGCCACTTTCACTATTTCTCACGGTTTCCAGTGGGAACATTACTTGTTTTCAAGGAAGACAGTTGCCTGTAGCAATACTGAGAATTATCATTAACAGAGGCATAAAGTTGATACATGTATTTTTAACAGTTTTGTACTGCATCTAGATACCATATACAGAGTCTACATTAAAAAAAAAAAAAAAAAAAAAATCACAGGAATCTGGGGTAGTTACTGTCTCCAATGAGATTCCATAAGATTCAGTGACATGTTCTGGCTGATCTAGAAATAATTTGCAGTCACAGCCCCACCAGTCATTTATAAAAACTGTCGTCTCAACCTTTCTATTGCCTTTACAAACAGAAATCTGGTAACAGCATCCTCTTTTCTGTTCCCATCTCCATCTTTTCTGACTAAATCAGAATAGTCAGAACAACAGAAATTTAAATACCATTGAGTCTATAAACAACGATATTTTCTAACCTACTTTAGATTATTTTAAATCTTTTCCCTGCATATATTTGATTTTGTATCACTCTGCTGTCTTTTCCAAAATATCGCACGGGACCACCTCGTTGAGCTGCGTAGTTCCCTGCCTGCAGCAGGGGTATCCCTGGATTTCAGGCACCAGGAGGAGGAGTGCCCGTTCCGCGGCGGGGCACGGCCGCAGCTCCCGGCGCCGCCGCCAGGTGTCGGTCACGCCGCGCCCGGGCAGCGATGGGAGGCACCGAGATCCATGCCGATCCATGCCGATCCATCCCGCCCGCTCTGCGGGGCTGGGAGCCGGCGGGGGACGCCGGGAAATATCCCGGAACACTTCCACTCTCGATTCCCGCAGCGCGGCTGAAAGCCAAAGCTCAGAGTCACGGCGAGGGTTTGTTTGAGCCACTCTCAATAACGCACCCAAGACCCGTAAGCGATATTAGCTCGGAAGTGAACTAATTAATCACTTGCTACCTGATTACACATTGCCTAATCACAGGCTCAACGGCTGACTCTTCCTTTTTGTCTGAGTATGTGAGTTGGCATCTAAGTAAGGTCAGACTGAGCACTGCTTCCAGGCAGAACACAGGAGGAGCGGGAGGATAAACCAGGGATACAACAGAAATGGGGAAAGGTCCGCTGACAACTGTTTCAGGCTCATTGGAAAATTAACAGCAGGGGCAGGACCATTTCTCCCTCTTCAGGATGAAAATGCACTTCCTTTCTATTTTCCCGCACATCAATGCTGTAAGCATCCCCTCCTGGCAGCTCTTTCCTCCCCTACAAAGTGAGAAGTTTTTAATGGAAAATGAGAAGCATATAAGACTAGAAGAAGTAGAGGGGTGAACCCAGGCAGGTGGTGAAGGTGGGAGGAACAGGAAGATCCTGGAGCAGTGGGATCTGTAGACAAATCCAAATGCAGGCAGGAACATTTCTCCTTCTTTTATCAGAAAACTGTCCCCATTAGTAGCCAGCATTTCTCATTCATCTGAGCTGACACTTACAACAGCTTTTGACAGGCTGATGACGATGTCTGCTGCACTTGGAACAATCCTTTGTAACCTCTTCACTGGTGTTTGTTAAAAGGCGGCATTCTGATTAATTTTAAAAGACAGTTTTAAAGCTAGTAACATGATGTATTCACACAGACACTGTTATTTTCTGTGCACGATGCTTTCTGTTCAAAGCTCTAAGACCTTTCAGTTTACTCTTAAAAAATTTATGTGCATGCTCACATCAAGTATAATTCAATTAAGGAGAGTCCAGAGGGGAAAAATAAAAATCACTGGAGGTATAGAAAAAAATTACCTTTGAGGAACGATTACTTTCCTAAGTTAGTCTAAAGACTAAGAGAATGAGGTGGCAGTCTGCCATATTTTAAATACATAAAAATTTTCCACAACTGCAAATGGAAGACTAATTTCTAGGGCAGAGTAGATGGAAGAAGAAGTGGTGGGCTTAAACTGTAAAAAGAGGATTTTAGGGATTTTAGTGGTAAGGACAGCAAAGTTCTAGGACAGATGACCTAAAGAACTTGCAAGTCTTCACCCAAAAAGACCTTTAAAACAAGTTAAAAATGTCTCTAGGCTGACCCTGCATACTCATCATGGTTGAAGGTATGACAATATTTTAGATTACTTTTCTGTCATCTTTTCTGTTACATGAATTTATGCAACGCTAAGATTTTTGTGATATTACAAGTTTCATAACGTGCAACTTTCATAATGTACAAGTTTGTAGATTATGTTGACTGATCCCTAATGGAACACACAACAGTGTTTCCCCTGTGTCCAGTCATACTATAAACCCATGGGAATGCTCATTTCTCATGGGCTTTTGCCATTTCTCTTTCCATGCCTGGCAGAATCAGGAAGGGCCGAGGCAGGTTACAAAATTTAAAGAAAAATAGTAGCCAAGTTTCAGGAATCACCAATGTTTAAGAATGGGCAAAACTACACAGACTGAGAAGGGGTTCATCTTCCCTACAACCTGAGTTTCAAACAATGATGCATATTCTGGGAGATTAAAGAAAAATAAAATTTATTCAAGTGAATAATCCCATCATTCTTACAATGTGTGAAGGCTTGAGACAGAAAAGCTCTAACTGGCACAGATGGGTGCAGATGTCCTTGGCCCACAGGAAAACCTCCAACTTCACCTCCTAAACTATTAGTTAACTGTTTAATCTCCTACAAGGTGTGAGTTGTGAGCAACCTGGACTTACCTTTTATTTGGTTTGTGGTTTTTTGATTTAGTGCAAGTTAACTGAGATAGCAGAGACTGAGTTAGCTCACAACTCGTTTGTTAAGTACCAGCCTTTTCAGAGAAAGGAGCCCACCATTTGCGGTGCTTGTTCTGTCCTGTAAATTGGGACAAATATTATCTCACCAAATACTTCAATGCCTATGACATGAATTCCATTTCAAGCAAAGAACTAGATCCTCGCACTGCTGCCATTCACTTGTTTTGCTCTGTTCTGGGTTCTCAAGGACGAGCTAAAGAACTGTTTATTTCTTGCTGATGCAGACTTTTGGAGTTTGCTCAACCACATATTCAGCTAAGTCTGACAGAGTGGGGCTGAAATTTGGTTTGGTTGACATCTGAGATTGTCATTCTGAAACTCACAGGCGTGAACAACTTTGCCGGATTTCCCTTTCATGCTAGAGATCAAAAATGCAGCCAGTATGCAAGGAGCAGCAGAGGAAAAAATAATAACGGCAACAATCATTCATTTTTCACAAGAGTTCCAACAACACTTACACAGAAACTTATGGTAAATCTTTCACTGACATCAAGAGTCCAAAGTCTGACCCACAGCCAGTGCCAATGTTTTAGGTTGTGATCACTGAGAAGGTCAGTACCTAAGGGGGCTGAACTTTTTTCAACTTTGATGGAACTTCCAGCACCTATTACCAAAAGATTTTTGATAATTACTATTATCAAAAGAACAAATGTGATCTGAGTGTAGTATCTGCATTAAATTACTATCATCCCTGCACCACTCTCTCAATCTTCCTTCTGCTTTATGATGCTTTCTGTTCATAGTCCCGTTGCTAATTAACTCTTGTGTAATAACAAAGACCAAGCAAAAGTGCCTTTTAGAGACTAATCAGCAGAGTCCTGTGACACACCACTCAACAAGGAACAATGGGATGACACCTGAGCTGCTTAAAAAACCAAGCCAACAAAATAAAACACATGAAAAGCAAGACAAAAGCCATGACCTTCCATCTTTCCAGAAAAGACAAGTAAACAGTCTAATTTCAATTTCCCTAGAGCTTTACATATAAAAGCTTGCTTTTGAAAGTGAGAAAGAGACCACAAACGGAACTGTAGTAATGCCTCTGCAATCAAAACAGCTTTGGGTACATCTGCATGCCTGGGGGAGATACATTAGAGTATCTAGGGCTGGCAGGATAAAAGGCAAATCAAGTCCAGACAGCAGCTAGCCATGTTAGCACTGCTGGAACTTGTAAGCCACACAAAATACGGTACATTAGCTTAAGTTGCCTTGTGGTTACCCAGCTTTATAGCATTCGGGCTCAGCTGACCAGGTCAAAGCACAGGGGAGACGTGTCTGCACTTGACATACCTTCCATGTGAAAGGTAAATTAAATTCAAACACAAACCTCCAGAAACGTGTAGCTACAAATGGAAAGAAGAAAGGCAGCCTGTTCTTCTGGTCTTCTTTTGCATTTCATCTAACTTACACTTCAAACTTCACCTTTGCAAACTAATAAATTCACCAGATACTGTGGCAGCATTTTAGAGATTGCTAGGATCAAGGCAGAAGAAAGTCCAAGCCTTTTTCCTAAATCACTCTCCAGATCAAGCTCATTTAACTGAAATGCAAACGCACACACAGCCACTCAGAACAAGGAGTCAAAGGCAAATGGCAGTGTTTACATTCTCCTCTCATACATCATCAGCGACAGAAACTGCTGTACCTCAACCACAACTAGCCAAACAGGCCAGACATTTCTTTGTAATGGACACAGCAGTAACATGCAGTCTGTGTGAGAGTGACTGCACCCCTGAGCATCATCCTGACAGCACGGGGAATCTGTTCATGAACCCCTTATGAGTTACGTTTGTGACCATCTCTGTTAGACCAAAACTTTTTTTAACTTGCAGGACTTATTTATCCTCCACTACCTCCACCTGTGTCTAAAATTCCAAGTCTAACAGCAGGGCTAATGGCAGAGTACGAGCAGCCTCTAGGGGCTGTCAATTTATACAGTGTTTCCAGGCCAGCATGCCATAAGCCAAGGAGGGTCACAATCAGAAGCAAAGCCAGCTCAGCAGCCAGCTACACTAGAAGAGACCTGAGCAGAAACCTAAGACATGTTTGTTTCTTCGTGTAAGGAGTTCATTTTTTGACAACCTTTTCACACCTATAACCCAGCAAAATGTAGGGATTACAGTGTTACCTCAATCTGCAAGTTTTTCAAGATTTTTAAATGTCGTGAAAACTCAGAACATGTTCAAGTCATAATTATATTATTTCAAAAACCCTGGCACATGTGGACCTGCTTGATGTACCCAAGCAGTGCTCGTAGAGGGCAAGGTTTTTGCAGTTCCCTGACTGAATAGGAGGTCTCAGGCACGCAATTATATCAGTGAAAATCCTATTTCTGATTTGTGGGATCTCTTCCACTTTCAGTCTCATTAAATTATTGCCAAATTCTGATAATGAAGAAACACTGTTAAGGCATTCCAATTGATTGATTGAAGCGAGAAGAACTCATGCTGTTGGTTAGACTGCCATTATTTTGAAGTTAATATTGTTTCTTTCCTGACTCATTGTGTTGTAACAATGACATTCACTTAGAAGGGAAGGAGCAGTTTTATTACGTTGATTTCCCATAACAGAAAGAGAGTAGAGGCCACACACAAAGCTGAGGCTGCAAGTGGCACATATCAAAATGCCTTTAAATGCAGCTAAAAATGCTTTGCTGTTTGTTCCACTTTGGTCTGAAGACGTGTAGATCTGAGCTGTGCTAGCCTCATTTCATGCAGGCACACAGTCAAACAGGACAAAAAGCAGGACTTCTAGGAATACTTACACTTTCTCCAGTGTACCTGTGTGACTTTGTTTGTTTGAAGTGCTTTCTATCCCTACAAATAAATGCTTTGATTAAAAGAACCAGTCCCAAGGAAACTTCTCCAAGAAAGAATAACAAAACAATGGTTATTTTATCACCAGAGTATCTATATGAAAGATCAACAAGGCCATTGTGAAGGTTGCTTGATAACCTGCGTGAGAAAGCTGGGTCCTCTCCCCGAGCAAGCACTCATTTGTATCATAATTCCCAAGGTGTCAGGCTGGGGTGGTACCAGCGTGTTCTGTGTCTCGTGTCTCCAGTAACCTGTTCCCAGAAGGCTGCCCACAGGTGAATCAGAGATAACACTCAGGTAAGTTGGAAGGACCACAGTAAAGGCAAGACTGAAATAAACACATTGTCTATGATGTCTCAGCTTTTGCACGTGTGCCCAATGAATTTTGCAATTAAAATTCAAAATCCAGCTACCAAGACTTCATTAGTCTGGGCTTTAATTTCAAATAGTACCATCTACTCTACTGTAAATCTACACGGTTCCCACACACACACACCACAGACCTCCCATACTCTGAGGGGAGAAATCAAGTCAGACCCGAGGCCTTCCTTCCTCTTGGGCACAACGCCCAAGGGACCCTTCCCCGCCTCACGCAGGCTCCCTGAGCTGGGTCTCAGCCCTGCCCGCCCCCCTCACGGCCCGCGGGTTCCCCCTGATTGCCCCGCGCCTCTGGGGAGGGCACGGCACCCACGCTGAGCTGCACCCGAGCTGCCGGAGCTGGGGGCCCTCCCGGGCACGGCCTCGGCCCTGCCACCTCCTACAGCCGGCGGCTGAGCTGCTGCTGCTTCAGCCAAGTGAAAATAAAAATCGAGCTCTCAACAAAAATCCTTTGTCCTTGACAATCCTAGACCTGTAACGCGCTTCTGGGGGGTGAGGTGGGGCGCGGAGAAAAAAGCAAAAGGAATACTTCTGATTGGTTTCACGCTGCCACAAAGCTCCCCCTTGTTGGTAGGAGGAGAGGTTGCCCGGGGGCGGGTGGAGGTGTCCGGGGCAGGGGCGCCTGAGGGTGCTTGGCCCGGCCGCTCACCGCGCCTCAAAGGCTGCTCTGAAGGGGGTGATGGGGCGCCCCTGGTGAAACACCCTGCAGTAAATGGACCTGTTTAAGTACCTACGGGCCAACAAAAACTGTGGCTCTGTGAAAGCCTGGCCAGCTTAACAGCTGCCGCGCTTGGCTTCTCACCTTGGGGGCTTGGGCTTAACACCCTTTCTGACCCAGCGCTGGCGCTGGCGCAGGCGGGCGGCGTTTCACGCTCTCTGAGGCGCTGCTGAAACTTTTCGAGGGCTGAGAGGTGCGGGGGCTGCAGCTTCAGCAGCGCGCCTGCAGCCCGGGACTGCCTTTAACTCCTGTGGGACCCTTTAAACTTCTCCCCGTCACAGAACACGGGTTTTGTTCAGTGCTTATCACCAAGATGAAAGCGATTTCCAGTTCTTTTCTTCGTTTGTTCGCGTTGGTTTGTCCTGCCGGTTCGGGGTGGCTGCGGTTCCCCCGCTGTGGCTCGGAGCTCGCCGCCGCCGCGGCCCCAGACAGACCCGGGAAGCGCCGGGGAAGGGAAACGTGGGGCAGGAAACGCCGGGCTGGGCCGGCAGGAAAACCGTGAGGAACGCAGGAACAGCACACAGGCAGGGGCCCGGGCCCGAGGGCAGCGGGCAGCGGGAGCGGTGGCCTCGAGAAGGGCCCGGAGGGGAAAGGGGAGTCGTGTTCGCCTGCGAACGTGCCCCTCGGAGCTGCTGCTGGCCTCTCTGAGGGCTGGGAGCCGCCGTTCCCTGCCCCGGGCTCTGTGTCGGGAGCCGGGGGGTGGCGGGTGTGACTGCGGGTGCCGCAGGAAAGAGCCCGTGCTCAAGTGCAGGAGTTGTGCTTCTTAAAAGAAATAAAATAACAATAAAAAACAACAACCCTTAATTATATGCTGAAATACTAAGGTACTTTGAGTCTTCAAACATCAAAATACTTTGAAAATACTCTGAAATACTTTACATGTTTTAACTGGTTCTGGTTTCCATAGACAGACTCTGCTTTTTGTCTGGAGCTTTAAAAAGTTTTCTTTCTGTACCACCCAGCATACTTCCATAGTGTAGCTTCTGGGCTGAGTATTGTGTTTCCCCATTCTCGCCGATGTGGTGGGAAAAGGCTTTGCTCATTGAGCCTTTTATGTTAGTTCATCCTATTAAAGCGCCTTGCTTTGTTGTCCTCTGAACCCTCTTTAATGCCTCTGCATTTTTCAGCAAGTTTAGTGAAAAGAAAAACTTCACCCTGTATCATTAAAGAGTCCTGACTAGAGCCGCATTCACTGACGAACAATTTCAAGTTGAAAGATGCGGTATTCCTTCACTATCACCTTAGCTGTGCAAACAAGTTCTCCCCCTCACGCCTCTGTTATTTATTAGAAAACTAAAATTCAAATATTTTTACTTGGGAAATGGGCAGTCTCTGACATGAAAGTTAATCTGAAAGATTTCCTCAAACAACATTTGCAATGTGACATATAAAAACAGTAACAGAGCTGATAAAATGCAAAATGTACTGAATTTGGATACCAGCAGAAAAAAAAAAAAAAAAGTTGTTAGTCCTTTTGGAATACAGTTGTAGGCTGTTTTGAAGTAATGTCTCTGTGCCAACATAAAGGATTTGTTCAAAAGGTGTGTGGATCAAATAACCCTGATCAGAGAGAGAAAATACGCACTAGCTTCAAGCAATTTCTTACCTTGTGCTTAAACCAGCAGTAGAAGTGGGAGTTGTGATGGAAATAAAAAACATCTAAAAATGCCTGGTGTTTGGGAAATGGCTCACGTGGATTCCTTGCGCCACAGGCATCGAAGTGGTCACCAGATTAGCAGAAATCGTTAGACCATAGTTGTGTCTTCCCTGAAAGCAAGAAAGATAACAATGCAGGCTGTGGTGAGTTGTTTTTCAGCACTTCATCAGAATGTGTTTTCCAGCTAACATCTTGATCCTTCTTCCTAACATGAGGATAGAGTTGCATATGTTGGTAGAAATACTTCTTTCTCTTCCACCTTAGAGTAACTGATACAGCAGCATCCAGCTTATCAAAGCACAAGGAAATACTGCAAACTGGGTAATAATTGACCTGGCAGACTCTCCCCCTTATTCAAAATGACACAGATACCAGCTCTTTGAATAGTACCACAAAATTCGAAGTATTCACTTGTAAACATCCCTGTGTGTCTATTATACATATCTCTTTGTGGGAGTGTTCATGAGACCTTGCCCAGAGTTGCTCAGCAAAGAATTGCAGATCTAAGGATTGAGTTCACAAGTGAAAATCCTCAGCTTTGTGTCTGCATTACCACGGATGATTCCTTCATTTCAAGTGGAAAATATCACGCTGTAGTCCAGCTCCCTCTCCCAGCAATCTAAATCGTCCCTGAAACTTGTTCTCCCATATACTTCCAATCACAATCTTGTGCCAAATACAATTTTCACGGTATGAAAATTGTTACTGCATATTCTCTGCAACCATATAAATTCTGTTCCCATTTCTTAAAGCAATTCACGCCCTCACTTTCACATTATTCAGCTCTAGGTGCTCAGTGTGGGCAAGAACCTGTCTGAGACAGTATTCCAGCAATTTCCACCACCATCCTGCTAAGCCAAGAAATCTTGGCTTATGTCAGGTGTTTCTGTGTTTAAGAAAGCAAAACTACCTTTAGCACAGCTCCGGTCAGGACCTGTAAGTGTCAGCTGTCAGCTGTGGTTCACACCAGATTTCTCCCAGGTAGTGAAACATTTTCATCCATGATTTTGCAAAGCCCAGCAGATACTTTTAACCCAGTATATATTTGATGATTTCCCTTCTAGCCTGCGTTTACCAAATGCCCATTTGTTTTCAAAGCTGTGTATTCGGTATTTTGATCCTGCTTTTAGCTGAGTAGAGTGGTTCTGAATAAACACTGCAATTGCTACAGACACATCTTAATATTAAATGTGGCTTGGGTCACACGCGTTTCTGATGAGCCGTTTTTATGTACAGACATTGTACTGTGCACCTAACAATGGGTCTTCTCCAAGCAATCATTCACAAAATATTATTCTCAAAATAAATATTGGCCTTTGTATCGGGTTTCCATTATGATACTGCTACCCCAGGCTCAGTGGAAGGTTCACAGAGGGGTTGACAGAGCTCTGTGAGCTCTGCTTTATTAGGACTTTTCCATGCCGGAGCATTCCTGGGTGTGGCTGATGGGATTTCCTGCCTCTTTGTCTCATGAAGGTAGCACGGAAACTCCAAGTGCAAGGAAACACTTCCCGCTTTGCTCCCGTGTAGGATTTTTCAGCAGAGTAAGAGATCTGGCAGCACAGAGCACTGCCTGGGGAGTCCTGATGCATTGTATACCACAGAAATATCTTCTGCTGCGCATTTGATACAATATTTCAGGATCTGTGACACACAAGGATTGTGTCATCCTATTCCTTCAGGGAAAAGGGTCCTTAACATTGTAATTCTCTTCAGTGGATCACGTAAGTCACACTAATTATCTTCCAAATTTACCAAAAAACTCCAGCCAAACCAACCAACCAGCCAACCAACCAACCAACCGTCCCCAAAAGACACTCAAGCAATCTTTTGCTGGTAATATCATAATTTACATTGGCTGCTTGAGTTTCAGATCTCTCTAGGCACTTCTTGTTCCAGCAGAAAACTTGTGTAAGTTACTGTGCCACATGCTCTTATAGCTTGTGTGTGCAGACCGGATTCAATTCCTATTAATTATCATGGAAAATCCTCTGCAGAGAGTAACAGTTGCAGGGAGATTTCTTGACCCTATGCAATTCTTGCTGACTGTGCAAAAAGAAATAAGATTCTATCAGAATAAATCAGATGATAGCTAATGAGCAAACTCCATCTGGAAATAGAAAGATGGGATTAGAAAAGTTTGTGAAAGCAGATTACAGGAACTTAATTTAGATGTTTTTTGTTTAGGATTTCTTGTTTTTTTTCTGCAATCTTGGCACTCCAGTTCTGTCGAATTAATTTCATTTTCAAAAAAAAAAAGAAAACTCAACAAAACAGTTTGGGGAATCTTTGAAAAACAATAGATGTTTTCCTAGAAAACTTCAGAAACTTGGGGAATTTCCAGCATTTCTGAGCTGTGTCGGTTACATAGCTCTGGTTTGCATATCCATGTTTTTGAGTGCTTTGTCAGTTTGACCCTTTTTACAACATCTGATAATGCCTCAGCCCATACAAAACGCAATCAGCATTGAGATCTTCCAGGCCAGATTAGGAATTAAGAAATGTTACAGTTTGGCAATCCCTACATTTCTCAGTTGACAGAGTAAGAAAAGGACAGATAACAGTATTTTTACATCTTCCTGTTCCCTAGTTTTAGTGCTGGCTGCCTGTGGTGCACAGCAAGCCCAAGGTTAGTTCCTGCTGAGAGCTCTGTGGGGCATTCTGGCCGCAGCCTCTCTCTTGCTCATTGCACACCCTGCTATACCTGGCTCTCACACAGGAATACCTAGGCAGGGAGTTGCCAGGGAAGTAACAGACAGATTTTATGATAATTTTCCATCCCTGTCCTATTCCTTGCACTGGAAGAACAGCTAGGAAAAAGAATAAACACCAAAGGCCAGGTTGTTCTGAATAATTCAGGCTATTCTATTTCACATAGATGTCTGGTATAATGTACCTTTTCATTTCTTAGTTCATTTTCTCTGCCTGTTTGTCACATGGCCATCACCAGGACAAAGCTACACATGCTTTCCATGCACACAGAAGGCAGGCCAGGGCTCGGAGGGGTGCTTTCTACACTGCAGCCTCATAACTGCGCTGTGCCTCTGGCCTAACCTGCTGGTGTATGGGAATGCATGGCCATGGCTGAGGAGCTGCAGGGCTGCCCTGCAGGAGCAGGACAAAATGGCCTTTTTGGTTTTTTCGTGGCAGGAACACTTACTGTTATTAATGTTATTATTTTATTGCAGTTTTTGTTCCCTGTCCAAATCTCGTCTACATGCACAGATGTGGCACGCCTATGGAGGAAGCAGATTTCAGTCACCATGACCAGGAGTGTAGGAAATGCTTCCCATGGCTCGGTGCCACACTGTGGTGTGTGCATCTCTTTTACTGCGTGAATTACGTAGGGCTTTGAGCTCCCTCCCAGAACTGGGCTCCCATCACACAGTCACCTCCATAGGGGAAACAGTCATTTTCCGCAAAGTCCCACAGTGCTCAGATGAGACAGATAACCAGGGATACAGCAAAGGCAGCAAAGGGAAGGGAAGTGACTCACCTGCGGGCTATCAGCTCCCAGGACAGAAAGGGGGTGGCAGTCACACAGGGTCAGTGGCACCATGCTGTGATGACACAGCTCAGCCCTTGTCACAGGATCTCAGATGTGTGGGACAAACGACCTCAATGCCTGTAAGGCTTCAGGAGCAGAAGGGCCCCAGTCCTTCGGATAAAAACACCCCTACAAATTCAGATGTCCCTGTGCATTGCCTCAACCCCGTGCATTGCCTTTATTTACTCACTGGTAGCATGAGGGCTTAACTTGGACTTTCATGATTTCTATACTTTCGGTGCTCTGCACAGAAGTGACTTTATCCCTGGGACAAAGCAGTGCTTTCCCTCATGACTGTCAGCACCCACTGTAAACCATCCCTGACCAAACGAAGGCCTGAGCCAAGAGACACTTTATCTTGTGCACAAATACAGATTTGACGTTTTTTTCCAGCCCTGCTCAGGTCACTAATTAAAAGGCTAGGAAGTGAGCACACATGAAATCATTCCTTCCGTACAGGCAGACAGATGGAGAGAAATTCCAGCCTGTTTCCACTCTTTTGTCTTCAGGGCATTTTTGGAATTTCCTTCAGGAAGTGAGGTTGTGACCCAGAGCCTTCCTCGGTGAGTAGGCTCTCATTTCCCACAGTAAACCCCGCACAGCGATGACATACATTACGAGAAGGTGAGGTTTATCTTCACACTCCAACTGCATCCTGTATGAGCTTCATGGAACTTAAAAGTAATACTGAGAGGGAACGGCCACAAGAAAGGAAATGGAAGTCAAACCTTGGGAAGAAGTAACGCAGTATCCATTCATCTACACTGCCATGGTCTTCACTGGTGGATCCAGTGGAGCTGCAGCACTTGCATAGTTGAGGCCATCATTCCGTGTTTCATAAATTTCCTTGATGTCTGTTATAAGCTAAGAATTAAAGTTACAAATTATATCGGTGATACAAGTGAATTACTTCACTTTTCTGCTCAAGGCAGTCATGGTCAAACTGGCAGGTATCTGGTTTTCCTTCTGTTTGTACTTCATTGGCTGTCAGAGAAGGATTGCTACTACAGAGATTCTTCTAGTGGCATTTCACCCACACAGCACATGCTGATGAGAAAGTTCTAGTTTAAATTAATTTTGTATTTTACATGACCCTGTGACTTTATCCATGTTTCGTCCCCACAGAATTGACTTAATCCCAGCATGCACTAAAATCAAGGAATTCTTTCAGTGACTTCTGTCAACAGGAAACCACACCTGGCATGAAACCACTACAATAGTACAAAACTACTAGTAATCTGATAACAGAATCATTTAAAAAATCAGTTTATTAATGTTTAGAAGTCAATAAAGCTATGTGCAAATTGAACAATAAAAGTCAGAAACATTTTAAATACTATTTTTTAAACCAGAAAAAAAAAAAACCCAACAGTTTAATTGCACTGGAAACTTTACTAAAAAGGCAATATATTTTCTTTACAAAATACCACTCCTAGGAGTTGCTGATGACTGTAGAACAGTCAATTGCTCTCAGCTATCCCAGATATACCACTTTTGTTATAGTAATACTCTAGGCGCATGAAGACTCCTGCATCTTATTTACATTGTACACATTCAACCCCATTAGCACAGGTTAGAAAAATAGAGAAGTAAAAACGATGCTGTAAAACAAATACATTCAATTTAATGACAAGTACTTCTTCCATGATAAAATACAGACATCTTTGCTGAAATTATAAACATTAATAAAATGTGACAAAATGTATTGCATTTTGTTATGGAAGTGCATTTATCTATAGTCATTTCACTTCAACTTTCTTTTTATTTTTTCTGAAACCTGACATACTCTTTTCTGATTTTCCAACTGATCCTTACTTTTGGCAAGGCTGAGAACCTGACACTGAATTACGCCTTCAGTTTTTAGCTCTTCTTACTTAGGCAAAAATCCTGCTGTTGTCAATAGTATTTTTTACTATTCTGTAGACTTTCAGTCATCTTGAAGAGAAATGATGTTTAGTTCTATCTTGCATTTTTCCTGATAATGCAGTTTCTTTAATGCTATAGAATAAAAAGGCAATCAATATATGGGGCAAAATGCCATTCTGAGCTACTCCATTAAATCTGACGCAGTCAATGGAATTGTACAGGTGAAATTAACTGCAGAATCTAGCTCATGGTCTTCAAACATAATACAGACTGACATTCCCAGTTATGATCTTGCTAAGTAAAACCCCAAGAGCTTTGGACTCTGCAAATAAAACCTTATGACTTAATTTAAAAGTCTGCAAAATTATGCCAATTATGGTTGTATGTGGTCTAAGTTATATTTGTGTGATCTCTTTCTGTGTTATGTGCTAAACAAACACTTCTAAGCAATGATACACCAGAGTCACCACTAAATTCAATACAGAAAGATCTTTGTGTCAGTGGTTTGCTGTGAAGAGAAAAAACTTCACATTCTTCTCACAGGGGAAAAAAAAAGACTTATTCTCCCTTTCCCTCCTCCCCCTCTCTCTTTCTCTCACACACACCAGGCATCATTCCACCAAGGCATCAGTCTTTCAGAGTTACTACGGAGATTTCAGGATATGAATGCGCCTGACAATCCTGAGCTGCCTCAGTGCAAAGACAAAACATGCTCCAGGAAAAAAGATTTTCAAGCCAGAACAGTCTGTCCCATTTCTTGAACTCCAGCCTCGCAAGTGCACCATTTGCCTTATTAGAACTAATGCTACTTGCTCACTCAGCCCAACTGCTGCTGTGAGCAGGAGGCGTCCCAGCTCCCTGATTTCAGAGGAAGGCTCTGAAATACACCCCCACGGTTACTCCTAAGAAGATGAGGTAACATTGCCCGAAGACATGATGGTTTCAGGATGGTCACCGTCCTCCTTCTGTGGGTGTGAAGAGTTGTCAGACTTACTCCGGCTGAACTCCATCCCCCCAATGATTGGCCTTTTGAATTTGGTCCCAGAATCTGCTGGGGGACATTTGCAGCAGCACAGAATCTTGATGAAAGCCCTCCGCATCTCTTTGTTTGTCAAGGTGTAGATGATAGGGTTCGTGGCTGAATTGAGCACAGCCAGTACTAAGAAATACTCTGCTTTATAGAGGATTGGGCAGGCCTTCACTTTACACCCCACATCCAGTAAAAGCAGGATGAACAGAGGAGCCCAGCAGGCAATGAAGACACTCAGGACTATGATCACTGTCTTGAGCAAGGCTAGTGACTTTTCTGAGCTCCGAGTGGCTTTGGTAATGTTTTTCCGAAATGTCAGCCTGCGGCTCCTAGTCCTCACCATGGAGTAGATCCTGCAGTAGAGGACCACAATAGATAGCAAAAGGCCAGTGAAAACGGTTGTGCAAAAGAGAATATAGTGCTTGTGGTAGAGAGGCAGCACGGTGGAGCAGTTGGACAAGAGGTCCTTGCAGTTCCAGCCCATGATCGGGAGTCCCCCGAGGATCACGGAGATGAGCCAGCACGCACTGATGAGCAAGAAGGAGCGGAAGCTGTTGCTGCCATTGTGGAGTTTCATCTTCAGCATGGTGATGTATCTCTCAATGGCAATGGCCAACAGACTGAACACAGAAGCTGACAAGGCAACAAACATGCTGCCTTCTCTTACAAACCACTGGCTGGGGGTGAGGCTATAGGTTTTGTGTCCAGAGAGCAGGAGGTTGGCAGTGTAAGCCACACCAGCCAGTAAGTCTGAAAGAGCCAAGTTCCCAATGAAATAGTACATGGGTCTGTGAAACTTCTTGGTTTTCCAGATGGTAAGCAAGACAAAAATGTTCTCCAAGATTATAAAGCAGCAAATGATGATAAAAACCACGGACGTCACTCTAATTCCACTTTCCACACTCTCATTTAGCTTTCCCGTGTAATTATAATGCTCTTTGATGACATAGTTGACATCAGTGTTGGTGGGGCTGCTGGCGACCTTCTGGAGGGCAGTGGTGCCGGAGTTCATGGTGCCTGGCTGGGGACTGCTCCCCCAGCGGCCACCAGACGGTGATGCCGACCACAAACCCGGTGGCTGCCTCGCAGCTCCTTGGCCCGGCAGTCTGCCCGGCACTGCTGCACAGCCTCAGAAACTGCAGTCCTGGGAACAAGAGGCACAAACCCCAGAGTTAAAAGAAGGAAGGCAAACAATGTAGCAAATGATAAAGGGTTTAAGATAATCTGCTGGTTTAACTGTGCATCAGAGTCATAAATGTATTCACACATGGATCAGTTTCATTCAGCTGGTAAAATACACTTGAAAGGTGGTTAGGTATATTCAATAGATAAAGCTAGTAAGACAAAAAATGTTCTGTCACGCAGCACTGAACAAGTTAGAGTCAGCAAGGACTGCATTACTGGACTTTTTCCAACACAAAAGATCTCAAAGCTCCCCAGCAGTAAGTTCTACTCTTTTTTCTTCAGCGGGAAATACAACAGCAGAGATTTTAAAAGGGAAAGGGCTTGCTTGGTTTGATTTAACTCCAAATGTATGAAAGTCTGCACAGAAATTACTTGACAGGAGACCTGTATTCTCCTCCATTAATGAAGTCTGAATACGCTTTGGAAAGGGGTAGTTATGCAACTTAATGATGCCATCTCAAACAGTGGTAAATTCACTGATGTATACACAAACAAGAGATCATCTCAAAGCTGTAAACAGGTAAGGGGTGCCCTTGCTAAATACAAGTAAGAACATGCTTTACAAAACCCACAGCAGTAAAAAGTTTAGAAAAGCAAGAAAAATATGCAATTAAGCTAGAGAACAAGCTCATTCCATGGGTCTGAAACAAAGGATGTCAAAAAACCCCCTTGCATTTAAATAACTAGTATTGCAAGCTTTTGAAATGGGCATAATTAAAGAATACACATATAGAAGAAACTCCCTTTACATATAAAGGTTTTGTAGTGGACATTTTAAAAGAATTAAACCCATGATATCATGAAGGAAAGAACAAGCAGATTTGTTAAATTACAAAGCGGGCCAAAGCAAGAGGTGCGAGGCCAGTGGGTTCAGCTCCCTGCTACTATTCCCGGGCTCCGCACCGCTCTCGGGCACAAACTCGCAGTGCTCCTGTCCCGCACCGCTCCTGTCCCGCACCGCTCCGGGGCTCAAACTCGCACCTCTCCTCATCCGCCTCGGTCTCTAGCGCGCGTGGCTCCCGTCCCGCACCGCCTCGGCCGGACCCAGCCGGCCACGCCGGTGTCCAGGCAGCCTCCTCCCCACCCCTTCCTTTTTGTTTCGGGACCCCGGGGGTCGCGTCGAGCGGCGACCGCAGCGCTGAGACTTCGGGCGGCCCCGCGGTGCGGAGCTGCGCGGCCGCGGCTCCCCGAGCCTTACCTCGCTCAAGGGCGGCGCGGAGCCCAGACCGGCCCTGCTCATCTTGCGTTCCCGTGGAGCGACTCCGGTGGGCGGGCTGGGGGGCTCGATGGTTTTAATGTTTTTGCAGCTGCAGCTCTCCACCCCGTTTCCGATTCCCTGTGTCTCCTCCCTGCCTGCGTGAGCGACCTGCACGCCCAGCCTAGCCCAGCCACCGCCGGCGGGACACCCCCGCCCGCCGTGCCGGCCGTGCCCCGCCCGCCGGGGTGTGAGCAGCCGCGGGCGCTGCTGTGCCGGGCTGGTCCGGACCCCGAGGGGCCGCACAGGAGGGCGTGAGGCGAAGAACTCCCCCGCGGGACTCCCTCGCCCTGCCGGCCGGGGGACGCGGGGAGGGGACACCGCGGCCGCGCTCCAGCCGTCCTTGGCCTGGGAGCCGCCGCCTCCCGCCACCGGGCGCAGCCGGCATTCCGGGGAAGGAGGTGTTGGCACGGCCCGGCCGGCTCCGAGCACGGCCCCTGCGCCTCGAAGAGTGCCGGGGGCAGCATCCCGCCCTCCCGTCTTTCTTGCCCTCCCAAGTAGGCACAGAAAGGCTATGGCCAAAGGCAGCCTCCCGTAGGCTACCTCCGTTCTCCCTCTTAGAGGACAGTGTAACTCATGTTTAAGGAAACACCTGGAAGAAGCTGTTCCATTTTCTCACAACGCCAAGGTGTGTTTTTGCCCTGGCAGGCCCGGTGGCTGCCAGCCGCACTCGTGGCCTGCAGAGTGATTCACCAGCGGCTCCCCCCGGGCAGGCAGCAGCCCGATGGTGCCAAGGCTGCAGGCTGAGGGGGCAGAAGCAAGAGCTGGCCTATAGGGGCTAAGCTCAGCTCCTGCCACTGTCAAACAGCACCAGGTGTTTTCACATGCGAAAAAACCCCCAACCAATCAAACAACCCAAATCCAACCTCTGTATGTTCACATGATGCTGTAAAATACCTACATGTTTGAAAGCATGAAGAAAAGTTTTAAATGCATTTTTGTTAGAAGCAAAATTGGCAATGGCAACTACTTAACACTGTTACTACTGTATTACATAAAGACAGAGACAGAAGTGAGTTTAGGTTTTATACTTCCTTCTCCCTTCAAACTTTAAAAGAAAAAATACCTTTGGTCTATGTGGAATGCCAGCTCCTGTAATATTCTACTGTTGCACTTACTGCAGAAATCTTCCTCTTCCTTCCCTTGCTCTTCTCTTGTTAACTTCAAATTGAAACGCAAAAGAATATCACAAAAGGCCAGAGCTCAATATATTAGGTCTTTCAGTTTATAGCATCGTGCTGGTCAATTAGCAGTAGCATTTGTTATGGGGAAGCAGCTTTCCTCTGAAAAACAGTATGAGTACTCTACCCTCATGTAAGTAAAGAGGGTCCCTCTTTATTTATGCAAATAATCATGTTTCAATTGCTCCACGCCTTTCCCAGAATGACTCAGATAAATTGCACCGGCAAACAAACATGTACTCTTCCACCACAAAGCTAGAAACTTGAAAAGATATCTAGCCTCTTGAGAGCCTGGAGGAAAATACAGCCGTTAAGTCACAACGGCCAGAAAAGGCACGTGAGATAAATCATGGTTGAGGTTGACATATGCATCCCCCTGCAACTGCCTGACATACCCCAGATATTTTAAGCTTTCCCCCTCATTTATCTAATATATATATAATACTAAATAAAAGCGCATTCATGAGGCAGTTTCTTCTAGGAATAATTCTCACACAACTTTAAGTAAAAGGAACATATTAAAGAAACATGCTTTAATTAAAAGATAGAATGACTCAGGGTTTCATTAGTCAGATGTGCAGGCTTTAATGTTCAGGCTATTGGTTACCAGCTGAGAGAACACAGAGATGTGACATCCAACAAATTAATTGTCAGAGGCTGTGTAAAACCACAGAACCATAGAATGTTTTGGGCTGGAATGGACCTTAAAGATCGCCCAGTTCCTACTCTGCTGCCATGTGTAGGGGCACCTTTCACTAAGCCAGGATGCTCAAAGCTCCATCCGACCTAGCCTTGAACACTTCCAGGGATGGGACATGCACCCTTTCTTTGGGCAACCTGTTCCAGGGCCTCGCCACCCTCATAGCAAAGAAATTCTTACCAATATCTAAACTAAACCTATCCTCTTTCAGTTTGAAGCCATTCTCTCATCCTGTCACTACACACTCTTGTAAAAAGTCCCTTTCCAGCTTTCCTGTAGAGCCCCCTTTAGATACTGAAGCCACAATAAAGTAACCCCTGGCTGAACAAACTCAACTCTCTCAGCCTTTCCTCATAAGACAGTTGAGTTTGTTCAGCCTGGAGAAGAGAAAGCTCCAGCCTTGTGATCATTATTTGTGCCCCTCCTCTGGACCTGCTCTGCCAGGTCAATACCCTTCCTGTACTGAGAACCCCAGAGCTGGACACAGCACTGCAAGTGGGGTCTCACCAGAGCAGAGCAGAGGGGCAGAATCCCCTCCCTTGACCTGCTGTCCACATTGCTTGTGGTGCAGCCCAGGATGCAAACAGCTTTCTGGGCTACAAGCTCCCATTGCCAGGTCATGTCCAGCCTCTCATCCACCAGCACCCCCAAGTCCTTCTTCATCTCTGCCTCCCTCAGCCTGTACTTTTACAAGGAGTTGCTCCAACCTAGGTGCAGCACTGGGCAAAATATACAGGCAAGTTCAGTTCTACTCAAAAAAGTTGGGTATTTGTATTCCAAAAAGCATCATTAAACTTAGATGACCACACACATTTACAGCCTTCTTGACATCTCAGCAGGGAGGAAACCGAAATGAAGCGCTTCACAGGCAAATGAAACCAGATCAGCTGAATTTGCACTGAAGGCTGTCTAAACCCTCAGAGAAGACAGGTTAACACGGCTCAACTGCACAGGTTCTAACCTGTTTACAAGGCTGAAACACTAACACAGGTAAACTCAAGTTGGTCCAGCCAACTCTACCAAAACTGTAGCTGCTGAGGGGGTTTACACCAGGGTTATACTCCCACCTCACCAAGAGAACAAGCCACCAACAGAATGAGAACTCTTTTCTCAGTACCTCTCCAACTGCCTGGTCCACTGATAAGGAAGCCTGCACTTCTACTACAGAAATCCAGTGTATATACAGCTCGTTTGAGAACTCGACTCTGGAACTGCCTATGGTCAGAATAAGGAGAAAGAACAACACAGTGTTATTCATTCATTTCAGAAATAACCAGAATGCAGGTCTTGGTGAAATGCCAGCAGGTGGGCTGCACACACCAGGACACCAAAATGACACATAAAAGATGCTTCACCTGGGTAAACTGGTTTTAAAAAGTGTTCTGCAACATGTCTACTGCATAAAGAGGCAGATGCATTTTTCACAGGGATTCTGAATATATATATACCCTTAAGTCGTTTTTAGGATGAGCAGAAACTCATGTTTTGGGGAACGTCAACAACAACAAAATAATACTGACTGAATGTGACAATCAAAGTCTTTGTGGAACTTCCAATGAGAACTCAGCATGGTGCGGATTGCAGAAACCTGGCTAGTCACAGAGCAATTTCCTTGCAGGTAAATGCTTTGATCTTGACACAAAAGAAGCTGCGAGCTGGGGTCCACCCAATGCCTGCATACCAAAAGACTGGTGGCCTCTGACACCACCAGATTGAACTCTCCCAGTGCTGCTGGACAACTCACAGTTGCATCAGAGGAGTGCCTGAACACTGTCCATCTTGAAAAGATAGTGACAACCCCTGCAAGACAGATTAGCAGAGGATTTTTCAGCAACACGTCATCCTTTTCCCTTTCGAAAGTCTTTGTCAATAAGCAAAAACTACTTTTATTCAATCAGATGCAACTTAGGTCACTTTCTCTCTGAAGTGCTGGGTCACAACAAGAAATCCACGAAACACTCCCAGAGTGCAGGTTTGCTCACCAAGAAAACATCAAGACTGGCCAGCAGAATCCCCCCAAAATTCTCATGACTAGAAGAAATATAACAGTCAGATTCATATTTCTGCTGCAATCCCTGAACAAATATTCCATATTTTGAATCATTTGTCTAGATTTACAGGCACTGTAGCATGCTCTTATATGTGCATTCAAGTAACAAATACTTTTCAAGATCTGTAAGGAAAAAAAAACCCTAACTAACTTGTTCCAACGGGTTCAAATGACATTTAAATGAAGAACATGCAGGCAGAAGAAAATTATAATACTGTGAGATAACTCAAACCATACTGGAAGACTATACCAGAAAGTTCCAAGAGAGCAGAGAAGACACTGAGTGTAAGTATTTCTGTATCTGTAAGAAAGCAACAAACAGTAAATTAAATCATTTTATTAATTTGTTAACATAAGAGAAAATACAAACCATTTATATTGTTTCTTGAGCGATACTGAGTACCTAAGAGAACAATTCAGATTTATTGTTCTGTTTAAAATTAATTAATGTTTCAGTTGCATCACTTTTCCAGTTTAGAACAATCTGATTTTAAATTACTCTTTCCACAGCGAATTGGCTAGATGAATTAATTTTCTTTTGATATTCATAGTTTTCAAAAATTCTGTATCTTCTTTCCTCAGATTAGAATCCAATACCTAATTTGGAGAAAAAGAAAGTCATGAGAACATTGCAAAGACTAAAGCACACATCTTTGTTCAGTGTTAGTATTCCATAACTTACAGTTATAGAATATTCAGTATTAGTATTCTATAACTTATTTATTAGTATTTGTCTTGGTTTGGAAGACAGGCGTCTGCTAAGGCAGGTGGAAACCTGCCTTAGAGGATATGACCCCCAGTATTCTATAACTTAGATGATCTGGTTTTGATATTCTTGATATTGATAAATAATACTAATTAAATGGCCTATTCTGTTTTAAAAATAATTGTAAAAGCTATTGTAAAATGTTTTCTATATTTATTTTTGTGAGAATCTGTACTTTACTTTTAGATCACTAAGCTGAATATAATATTGTGAAAAGCTCGAGTGTGAAGGGAAAGAATTGAAGCAGTTGAGAAAGTGACGTGCAATAGTTTGCATGGACATCATTGTACCCAAAACCATAACACACTTCAATGGATGGAGCAATCATTACTAGGATGGTAAAACTGCTAAATGTACTTTTGAACTCCGTGTTAGTAGTCCAACTACGGAATGCTTCTCAAAGGGCTAGGCCACTCTCAGGATCACAAACATTCCTCTGGGGCACAGCGATTGAGATGTGCTCCAATCGCTCGGTGCTGTGCTCCTTTGAGAAGCACATCCCACAACCTTGGCCCCGCTCACAGCGCCTTACAGAACCATACGTATGTTACAACACTGGGAAACACTCTGCAAATACTCAACGTTTTCTTTCAAAGTTTTTTAAAATTAGGTACATTAAAAGTCTCCCAACATGGTAACACAAAAAGTTATCAGAAGGTTGGCTTATCTGCTGTTTTTACTCAGGGCACAATAGTGAGAGGTGAGTTTCAAAGCTTTGTAAAGGGTGTGGCAATGTGGAAAGAGGTTACTGCCTTGGATTCAATCAGTAGCAGCAACAGCTACACCACCTTTACCCCCATTTTTAGAAGTATGGGTTAATAACCAGAGTGCAAAAAGACGTGTGAATATTATGAAGCGACTTGACCTAGTAAATTTGCGAACTTACCAGTATTACAGTTTCTTTTTTACGTATGTAGTCAGAAAATAACACCCCGGGAGTCATGTTGGGGGGCAGATGGGACAGAAACACTTCTGCAGCCTGATTTTAAAAAAATCCTGAATACACACTTTTAAAACCCATTTCCATTATTTTCCTATGAAACTTTCTTAGACGCCTTCAGCTCCAGTGATATAAGAGATGAAAACCAGAACAAAGCAAGAAAAAAATAAGAGAGGGAGCTACTCAGAGTCAGGCAGGAAGCTACTTGGCTGCACAGAAAATGGCCTCACCCTTTCCACTGACTCTTAGTTTATATTTTTCTTTTCCTTATTTGTTTCAAGAGAGTTTCCTTGCATTAGAAGTCCCAGTGCTCCTGCAAAGGCAGCTGACTGCACTTAGGTAGACAGCACTGATAAATTGCATCTTATTTTAAGTAATGAGTGCCCCAATCAGTCACTACCATAAATGACACAACGATAGGGAAGAAAAAATGCCTTCAGATTTCTGGTTTATTCCCAGAATAATGGCAAGATGATGGGTTACATGGATGAAATGGATGCATTGCTGTATCTTAAAAAGGGTCATTGTAGAAAGGTGAAAAAGTTTTCTCTCTAGGGGAAGTTTATTTTACAGAAATAAGAACAAGAGGAGGAATTTCAACCCTGGGGAAGAATATGCATATAATTCCAAGAATTCACTTGAGGGATAAATTCTGAGTTTAAAACAAAACAAAATCTTTAAAAAATTAGTATCTCCAGGCTAACTGACCCAAGAAGAATTAAAAAATGGAAATAAACTTCCTGGTTTTGTATGTCCAGCACTTTTATATCCTTTTGGTCTTCTATGTTCTGTTTCTATTACCAAACATCACTCTTGCCTGCTACTCCTAAATCTCACTAGTGTTCACTTGCCAACTTCTTATTACTTGCCTTATTTATTTGTTCAATGCTGGCAGTACTTTAGAAAGGTTCATTTAGATGAGGTGATGTGGACTTATTCTTCAGCAACCTTTACTTAAGAAGAAAACTATTACCACAAGAGTAATGCCAATGTAATCGTAGATAGGAGCACAAAATATGAATCCACTGAGTCTTGTCTTTCATTCTGCAACCTCATCAAAAGTAAAAGAGAACTTGCTCAATGATTCTGAGTTAACAAACACGGTATAAAACTTGTGAATACCACATTTAAAGGAAGTGATATCTTCAGTGATATCTCCCAAGGCTACAGGAGATAACAGGGGTTCAGTCTCTGGGGCAATTATAGCTTCTAGCAGAAAACAATGGCTGTTAGTGAGGCGCTGTGTAAAACTGCTCATCACACCTGGGGGAAAGATAGCTCGGGTCAGCTGAGTCCCAGCACTTAAAAAGTTTATATTGCCTCAAATTACACTTCACTTTGTACACAGCTAAAATTAAACTCTTCTGTAGTTCTAAAGCCACTAATTGGCAGCAATGGAAGTGCTAGGAAAGATTACAAAATAATAATGAAAAAAAACCAACCACAGAAAAAAGTCCTGAACCAACAACAATCAGCTTGAATGTATTTAGAAAAGTATCAGATTAAAACTGTAACCTGCCACAGCTACTCCTTAAGAAGAATGCTTTTTTAATGATACTGTTCCTGATAATTCCTCTCATTACTCATTTCACTGCTTAGACTGCGTAACCTAGATTGAGAAAATGGTGGCTTGTGTTCCTCGCAAAAGCAGGTGCAGACACCAAAAACATTGTAAAATCTCTTTGACAGAAGAGACACTGAAATATATTAATGAATTCAAAGCCATTCTCACAGTAGCCTAAAGTCACCTATGTGGGGCATTAGCAACAAAATCTGTTTTAATTCCAATTAACTCAGAACAGGGGGGTGATCAGTCAGAATCAAGTACAAAAAACCCAGAACTGTTCTAATCAGCTTGGGACCTTTAGCCACATAGCTAATCCTAACTGACCCTGTACTGGTAATACTGGAGCTAGAATTTGCTAACCTCCATAAAGATTTGGTTCCTTTGACACATCATTTGTGTTGGGAGCAGTATGTTGATGTGATGTCTGTTTCTTTACAGAGAACTAGAGGTGAAACTCCAACTTGTGTTTTGTAAATTCTTAGAAAGACATCACTGCCAAAAGCCATATTTGGGGAATATTAGGCACATGAATAACTTCTAGTCCTTGTTTTATGAGTTCAGATACATTGAGAAGCAAGGAGTCCCTCAAGAGTACAGTTTGAATTTTTTTTTATAATGCTAAGGTATTGTTCTAAAAAGTGACTTTTCAAAAGCGCTATTAGCAGATAGCCACTGGTAGAAAGGTTTATTTCTGGACAATTTTTCCAACTTTCACTTAGTCATTGCCATAGTTTTCTGCAAAAGCTAAAAAAAGACTAAAAATTACCTTAGTTTACTAAATGAGCCCTTCTTTTTGGAACTATTGAACCCCTCATGACAACAGTTGAGCCAGGTACAGAGATTTCTTAGACACCTAGAGTGGCATTCCCAGGTACTAGGGCCCCCTGGACTGCAGGCCATGCTTGAAACTAGAAAATAACCTTGCTGTGGAGATTGTGTAACTTTCTTGGAACACTACACTGTGCAGGATTTAGTGAACAGCATTTCATACAATATCTTGTTTTTTAGAAAAATTTTCTAGAGGCAAATCTAGACAAATTTTTGCAGAAATATTTACCAGAAAAAGCTAGACAATAATTCTGAGGAGCTGTTATCCAAAAGGTAAATTTGTCTGGATTTTAGCCAAGCTGTATAGAAGCTCTACACTTTGAGGACAAACAATGCAGGCTAGAATATATGATTGCTGTAAGTCACTCCTTGATAAAAGGCTAAGGAGTTTTGTTTCCCAATATGACTAAAGCACAACAGCACTGGGAAAACTGCCTCAGGAAGTCCACACACAATATAAATCATAATCAGATTTTCCATACCTTTCTAGACACAGGAACTCCTAAAATACCAAACCAATGCGACTAGAAGTTGAATACTAAGCCAATAGATTCTGCAGGCGTATTTTTCAAAACAGATCTGTGAGCTACATTTATCCATGTTTATGTCTCTATCCAGATACCTATTTTATAAGATACTCTGAGGAACAGTATAGCCTCTTAACGAGATTTCCTGAACAAACCCAAAATGAAAGCTAAACTAATTCTCACAAAAAGCTACACAAAACTCCCCCCAGTTTCCAGTAACAGCAAAGACATCTCTCTGGCTTTTGGAGCTTGCTGCTCAACTCTTGGCCCTGCAAATAGCTTATTTATACATGGATTGTCTGGAAAGATTTCTGCTTTGTTTTATCTACAGGCTAGTAAGTAATATGCATAGAACTCTCTGAGCCAATGCCATAGTAATGCTGTGATATTCAAAAACTTTTTTTGTTGATACTCAGATGTTGCATATTACAATGAGATTATATTTTTGATGGAGATTTGCAGTATATTGTACAACAAAATACTGTTATGATAATGGTATTAACACATTTTTACACCCAGCTTTTTCTTCTTCATATATTGTATGTCTCTAACAAAGTACTTGAAAAATTATTTCATACCCAACACCTATATTGTACATCAACAGGTAGCATTTTTGCCCTACATTTTTCAAGCAGTATCTCCTCACGTGCTTTGATTAAACCCTGATGCAGGGTCCATGGTATAAACAGGAGTCCTTGCATGGACTTCAATGAACTAAGGAACAGCATTTGAGATGGAAATATAAGATCTCTTTGACGGTTGTACAAACGTGCTACCCTCAAAAGTCTTTTCTGTTTTGTCAATGTTAAGGATTTCAAATCAGTTATCATTGGTAGCAGACATTATTATCACAATTATATTCTTACTGGAACCTTCCCTGAATTTAAAGTACATGGTGTGACCCGCTGAACCCTGAGAAAGGAAAAGAAGCTCAAACCTTGATTCAAACAATATGACTTGGATCCCAGGAAACACGTCTCCCATCATGCATTCCGTTCAGAATTTCAACATCATCTTCTGCTATTGTAAAATCAAACACCTGTGGAAATGCATATATAGTTAACATCACGAACACAGAGAGAATCAACAACCTGATATCTATTCTAATATTTAACTGACTAAGATTCATTTAAATGTGAGGCTGAATTTTATATGCTTTTCCTTCTGAAAATTCTTCTTGTATTTTGTCACAGAAAAGTACTCCATCAAGTTGACAGGCACCACTGGGTCCTTTTCTCCTTTAGTGACTCATTTTTATTTGTAGACTATGTTAAGATGATTTTGTAGCACTCTGGCCTCAGGCAAGGGTCTAAGACAAGGGTAGTATCAAAGCTGGTTTTGACAGCCCTCTCTATTGTCACTGCTAGAGATATAGGATACCCTGACAGCAATCTCTTTGGAAGAATGAGCTCAGCATTTCACTTACATCCCAATGTTCAGTTTAGAGTGTTACAGTTCTCTTTCTCAGAACTTTAGACAAAGAGAATTATCAGAAGGTATCAGGATATTCACAAAGCTAGCAAACCAAAGGCTGTGTCTATTTTTTCTATGATTCCACTTTGACAAAACTCTGACAGGTGAGCTAAATACAGAAAGCATGCTACAGTGCCTGAGTACTAACTCACACTTGAAAGCAATCACCTGTCTTCAAACACAGGTTCTTAGAGTCGCTGACTTCTCCTGTGGCCAGACCTGCAATGTGAATGATGGTGTCAGTGCTTTCTTAGCAGGTGTCATGTTGAGACATTATCATCAGGAAGTTGCTTCTGTTGTCTTTGTCTGAGTTCCTCCATGCTCAGTAAAAAGATTCTGTGGAGCCTGAACTGTAGCCAAATGAGCTCCTCCCATCCTGCATTATCCAGCAACCACTGCCTTCTGGAATGATCCTTGTAGTCAGATCCATCGCTCTCTCAAGCCTTTTAAGCCAAAACCAGGGACCAGTCACAACTAGAAACACTATATTATATACTGAGGCTTTAATGAGGACCAACTTGACCAGAAGAGGTAAAGACTCAGGTCAACACACAGGCATGAGGGAAAGAAAAGAAAGGGAGATGTGACAAACAACACTCGGTCATTGCGTCCATTCCTTCCTCTCTCCATCTTAAGCATTGTAAGTTTGGATGCAACACATTCACTCAGTTGTGTGAAATGAATTGGTGGTGCCATAGAGTAAACTCTGTAAACAGTAAAATTAATCTGGATTTAAAATATCATTGGAGAAAATAAAAGTATAAGGAAGGATTTTTAAACTGGTTTTGTTCTCTGATCTGGTTCCCAATACAGTACCACAAGCAGCTGTGCTTGTACCACAGAAGGCAGCGTCTATGTCAGAACAAACAGTCAAGGCAGGAGCTATATAAACAGGCATGGCCACCAGAAGAAATCCTCATTACATGTATATTGATTTACACCTACACACACACATGGATAAAAATAGCAGACAGAAGTTTCCTGCCTTCTTGCAAAGTTTCTTCCTGATTTTCCAAACAGTTCATACCCCTACGATATTTTTGGAAGTAAAAATAAGTTGTTGTGGTTTTGCCTCTCCTAAAGAAAGAACACTTTCAGATGAGAGAAAAGAGAGAAAAATCAAGTAATGAATTAAAACTATTTGGTATGAAAAGGAAATTTAAAAAAAGATGCGGGGGAGGAATCATGCTGCCAATTCTCATTCATTCCCACTTTTCTTTGTCCATCCCCTTCATGCCGGGACCTTTTCTGCACATTGAGTAGAAGGAAGAAGGTAGGGGAAGAGTCAGCTCTGACTGCAATTTCCTTGGAAGGTTCTCCATCTCAGAGATTTATCCCCAAGCGAGTTTTAAAGCTTTCATAAACCGTTATGAATACCATCCAAACTCCTTCCATTTGACCTATGTGTCTATCACAAAAAGAATGTAACCATAACCAGATTAGGATGTTCTACAACCAGACAAGTAATAAATAGAAATATTAGTAACAAAAATCAATTTCAAAAGGTCTTCTATGGATTTTTCTTTATATACAGTGATTAGCTCTCCAGCCAGTTTCTGACATTCGTGAGTTATGGTTTTTTCCTACATCGTGATCATTTTATGGTACCATCAAAAGCCAATTTTGACTGAGTTACTCCAGTATGAAACTGATATAGGAAAATGGGAAGGCAAACCAAAGTATTAAAAACTGTTACTTGGATGTTAGTCAGACTTGAGTGCATAACCAAATCTTACCTTGCAGTTTTCCTCTATCCGTTCTGCTTTTGTTGACTTTGGAATAGTGACGATCCCATTCTGAAAAGAATAATGCTTTCCATCATTAAAATCCACAATTTTGAAGAAAATTATCTATCTTCAAAACATTTCAAGAAATTCCTCGTGTCTTCTGAGGTTTTATTTTCATTTTCTGGGGGACACTGACATTTCTCTATGCCGTTTGCAACTGCTGCTATGTACATTGCAGTCATTCAACAAGAGCTAAGAAAAAACTGTGCCCCTGGAAGGCTGGGCTGAGTCAGCCTAAAGCTGCTATGATCTAACATATTGAACATATATCAAACACTGTATGGTTTATATCAACTCAATACACTGTTTCACTGCTTAGTACTTTGTGTTGAGTGACAGAAATGGAACGATGAGGGATACTGCCTGTAACATTTACTTCGGAAACATCACTTATTGCTGGCTCTTATTCTCTACAATCAGATTATTTGTGTATTTAAAACACTGGTATGATTCGTGTACTACATTCCAAATTTCCAGTACAGCAGTCAGTTCACACAGTATCAACACAATGAAAGCAGAAATACTTTCTGTATGAATTCTGGTTTGGTGCACAAACCCCAAACTATTTGCATTTTTTCCTGAGAAAGGAGACACATTTTTATTACCACCCTCCACTACCTGTATGCTCCAGCGTATGCAAATCTGTGCTGGAGTTCTGCCATACTTCTTTGCCAGCTGAATGATAGCAGGATGAGTTAGGGCTTCACCTTTGGCCAAAGGACAGTAGCCTTCAAATACAATATTTCTGCTCCTACAATAATCAACCAGCTCCTGAGGTCTTTGGAAAGGGTGGTATTCAACCTTAGATAAACAGGAAAAAACTTTTAGTAAAGAACCCAAGAGTCCATTTCGTAGAAAACACCACTGATAAAGGAAAATAATTTTTCTCTTATTTTAAAAATCCAACATGAGTGAAATCATTGCTTCTGGGAAGTAGATGTCAGGTATTGGTTTTAGAAGACACATGAAGGGTATTAATCAACAAGTATTTTACCAGTAATTGGCACAACAGTTAACTATGTATTTTATGCTTCCCTCAGAAGCAAGGTGCAGTTGGATTTTCACTATTGTTCTGAGAAATACATACAAATGCACAGTGGAAGTCAGCAACAGGTCATTTTAATTGCTTGGAGACTACTTTTTCTTCCCCAAATTTATGTCCTTTCCTGTTTCTTTAGTAATGATTCTTTCTAATGATCTTTGGGTTGCACAGGCAAGGGGAGGGGGCTGAGCAGAGGCTGGGTTTGCAAGCAACCAACCAGAACAGTTTGCTTACGATGAGGACCTGACCTTGGAAGCAAAGCCTGTTGGCATGGATTGCACATGGCAAATCCTGTATTCTGTGTGTGGTGTCACCAGCAGCTTATGCAGGGAAGCAATCATGCTGTGGAATGAAGTGTGAAGGAGACCCTTTGTAGGAAGGAAAATCACAAATTGCCAAGAACCAGTTAAAAGAGGAAAAGTAACAAGCTACAAAGACACAGTTGTTGGAAGCAAACGGAAAAAGAAGTTATTGGACAGTAATGATCTCAGAGGAGAGACATATTCTAGCATGTAGCTAAAACCAAAAGAGAAACTCTGTAGTATTCTTAATAAGTTATTTAAATAAGTACTTCACAGTTTATACATTGTAAGAAGCATACACTCCTCTGCATTTAGAAGAAAATGGGTAGTGTTTTCTTGTATAAAATACACAATCATGTGATGTATTTTTGTGACTCATCATTGTTCCAGGGATCAAACTCTTGTGCATTTTGAAGAAAAATACTCTTCTGAACAATTACCTCAACACGTGGAATCTGGAAAATTTCTTCTGCCACAAAGAGGACAAATGAACTTTTCCTGTTTCTCATCTTTAGTACATGTTGTCTTTTCAGACAACAATAGTCAGGAACAATAGGCTGGCAGTCATTCAACATGAGCTAAGAAAAAACTGTGCCTCTGGAAGGCTGGGCTGAGTCAGCCTAAAGCTGCTATGATCTAAATTACTAGGTGGACTCGGGAACAAGGTTCAAGCAGCAGACATCCATGTCTTCAACCTTTGATGTTTCTTGACCTTTGAGTACCCTTTGTATTTCATGTGTGTATGTGTAAGACCAATGCTTAGGTCATACAGTTATTCACTTGTTTGCAGCTGAACCGACTATGAAATGTTCTCATTGTGTCTATGCTAAACTACAAGGGGAGAAATTAAAGAGCAAGCAGGGTGTGTATCACTCCATTATTAGAAGAGTAATAAGCAATTTTAGTAGATGTTCTTTATACTAAAAATAGCAAATAATGTAGCTCAGAAAATATTAAATAAAGAATGATGTATTTAGGATCAAATGCTGAAACATCTGCAGAGCCTCTATCGCATCATGTGACCTATTCAGCATTTATTATTAAAATAACTGCAAGAAGAATTTACATGCTAGTCTAGTAAGATTCCAGGCAGCACAGTTCCAGGTCACACCAGAAATACCTAAATCAAGAACAGTATGCTGAAATATCACCTATCTGCTTCACAAGCAGAATACTTGTACAAGAGCAACAACTACTTCCCACCTGAAAAGATCATATTTCGGGCCTTTCATTGAATCAAGAGACTCCCAAATTTTGTGAATCAAATTTTGCCACATGCAGTTGTGTGTTGGTAGAATCAAGTATTTTTCTTCTTAAATATATTACTAAAATAATCAAATGCATAAAATAAAATAAGTACTTTTGAATTTCATTTTTTTTTAATGAAAACAATCTGGAAGGTTCTAGCAGCATCTGAATGCAAGGCACTAGGATTCTGAGCTACAAGACACATAAGGTAAGTGGTCAACATTTGCTTCCCCTCAAAATAACAACTCCTACTTCCTGTCTTGCCCCACCCTTGCTATTTTCATCACCAGACCTTTGTCGGGCAAGGGCTGTCTGTCACATGATGGCAGAGGAAATCTTGATCTTTTCTGGCACTCTACCCTGATTGATTTGTGTGTAAAAACTGGCATCTGTTTAATAGAACAGTTTGCAATTCACATTACAGAACTTCACAGCTGCTACTTGCTCAGCCACAGGGGACCTTCAACTAAAGCACTGTTTTTTTACAACAATCATAGCAACAGGGAAAAGTTGAGCTTAATAACAATCCTGACACATGGCCCCAGAAGGTCAGACCTCAGATGATGGTGCCCAGAGGCCTTACTCTTTCCACCCTGCTGTGGGTCCTTTTCACCTGGTAAAGTTTCTGCACATCCGGAATTCGGTAATTTGCTCAATGGGAATGCTGAGTCTTACAATTATTTCTCTTTATGAAACTGAAACAGAAGCCTATAAATATTTTCTCTATAGAGGCACAGTTCAGGTGAGTTTATGTACAAAGGGGTTGTTTTCTAATGCCTCATATACATGTCCACCTTGTACAAATTCACACAATACAGCTCGATATTAATGGCAATACCAACAACATAACTAAGTCTCTCTGAGGTCATTACAGAGTAACTTGCACTTCTCCATGAGTGGAAAATATTGACAAGCATTCCTACATAGAATTCATGGAGGAACAATTTGTATTTGGTTTCAGTGCACCACTTTAGTAAATGAAACATATATATTCATTAAATACTTTTAAAATCTTGGGGTTTTTTTTTCCCATAATGACTGAAAGGCCTATGAGACTTTAGAGAGACTTCAGAGATTCCTTTGAGCATAAATCTAAACTTTCTACGGCCAAGTCAATTACAAACTCTGGCACACAAACCTGGAACTTCTGGGTTGTAAGTTTCACTCTACATGATGCTAGAACAAAAGGCAATCATTTTACAGGGTTTACCAGTACTTTTAATAGTATATTGAAATTTTAAAAGGTGCTGGATTATTAATAAATAACTTAGCAATCCTATATTCTTGAAAAGACAGGCCTTTCCCACTTCTTTAAAAGATACAATGATACTGGGTTTTTTTCCAGGAACTGAGAAGAAAGGCAGTACTTAAAACTCTGTAAAAGAGAAGTATTGCTTACTTCTCCTGCCTTCCTACTTTCTCCTCTTCACAGAAAAAAAAAAAAAAACAACTTTCAATTTTAACATTATAAGGACTGTTGTAAGAACATCCTGAATTCTAAAAGGGAAGTGGTTTTCCTCCGCTTGTTTCTTCAATATTTATACTTTGTATACAATGACTATTTGCAAATGCTTTGTATTTAGTAAGTCCATTGAAAGAGTACACTACTTTATGCATAAATAGTGAAAAACACCCTGTATGATAAACTGTGGACAGAGAAATAAGAACTAAGTACAGCATTTCCAGTCCCAATTTGAATTTAGGAATTCATCAGTTATTTGATGCTGCTTACGTAATCTCATCATCAGTAAGTCTCCAACACTAAGCAAGAAACAGAACAAATACTCTTCTGAGCATAACCTGAAGTACGGTTTATAAGATTCCTATAACACTAAAAAATATATAAATTAACGCTGTAACAAAGCTGTTCAAAACGGAGCACTTCACAGTGGTATGGGTAATTCACTGTTGGTTTTTGCTTTAAATTTAGAACGATGCCGTGTAGGAGCTCAAAGAAATGTCTAGCAGGGGCCCCCTCCCACCCCTCAGTATCACCAACACCTCAGCTTTTTGTCTCCTCTTTTTCAGCCTCAGAGAGTTCTGTCAAATAGCACCAAGAAACAGCTTGTCTCCATGGGTGCTACTGAAGCAGTAAGACTGGTAACATTTTGACACTGTAGGTAAGAGGAAATTTCAAAACAAAATCAGTATATTTTCCCTGCAGTGATTTAGTAGAACACTGAAAAGCCACTGTCATTTAACAGGCAGTAACATCTCATGCCAGACTCTAGGATGACTTTGTAGATGTGCATTTCTTGAACCTGGGCAGATTCACTATTGAACAGTCATCAACCTACCCACCTTAACATGTATTTCAATAGCTTATTTTGAATAACTGAATTTAAATATTATATATGGTTTTATGCTAATTTAACATTACTTGATTGTCTTTTAGTAACCTTTAGTCTAGTGGACAGCTAAAATCAGAGTTGTTTGGTTCTGACAGTCACACTCTGAGCAACACTTTTATGGCTGTTAATGACATTAAACCATAAACAGCTGCCAGAAATCCTGACCACGTGTACAAAGGGGAAAAGCATGCGCCTGCACTCCATCCATTCCAGTTCCCACATCCATGTCAGCATAAGCACACTTTCTCTGGCAGGAGGTGGTAGGAATGGGAGCATGAACTTCCAGCACAGCTGTAGGCAGAAACCTGCAACAAGGGAACGTTTGTCGAGCGTCCTGGCAGTCTGCCGGTACGTAGGTGGTCATCCTAGATCTGCCTAGGGCAGCAAAAAAAAATTTGCCAGGGCTGTCACAGCACCTGCTTAAATGAGGAGTTCACTGAATTTACTTGAAATAGGAAATGAGGGGGGAGCAAGGGAAAGGGCACCCTTGCACAGATATATAATTAACTGAGGCTTTCAGTGTTGCTTATAGGAAATAAAAAAGTATCTGAACACAGGCTTTCCGAAAACTTGTTCACTCTGAAGATGCTAAATGTTCTGTCATTCTTGAATTTTATTTCTAAATTGTTTTATCATTAAAAAACTGTCACAGAGACCATTTGTTTGTGTCTTAAATCCAGACATAAACAAGTAGCCTGGGAGGAACTGGGTGGGGGAAACAGGAGGAAGGACTTCCCTGTCCTTTGGGTCATCTTCCTGAATGGTTTTCCAAATGTAAATTGAAATGAAAGCAGAAATTGTATGATTACAGCAATCGTTTGGGTGTAGTCTTTCAGCTGTAGGGGTGGGGAGGAGGTTGCTAATCCAAAAAACCAAAGTAAAAACCCAAACCCAGATACTTAAAATAAATTAATCCACTCACCTGATTAACATGTGGAGTAATCACAGAGTCTTCCTTTAATTGCTCAAGATGGCTGATAAGAAAATTGCTTACGCCAATTGATTTACACAAACCTAAAGAAAAATAGAACAAGAAAAGGCTTTGGGACAATCCTAACTACTTGAGTGGATGATTTGAAAAATATCACTTTCAAGAGACAAAATGATTTTTCACATCATTTCTGTAGAGCAAAACACCACAAAAAATGCACAAAACCAGCACCGAAATCTAGTTTGACAGTGTTATCTGAAAGCGTGGTTCTGTCACAGTCATGTTAGGAAATCATTTTATAATCTAAACACACTGGAAACTCCCCAGTGTATAAAAACTCCAGGCTAAATTCTGGGAAAGGCTAGTGTAGTATAAGCAAAGAACAATTGGACTCCACCAGAATGAAAAGAAGGAAATGGTGTTCCAAGCAGCGTGCCAAAACTAAAAGAAAGTGGAACATTTGCTGAAGACTAATAAGGTGTGAGCAATACAACCCAAGGACATGCAGCCCCAATGAACCGTGTCATGCTGCCTGTATTTCTATTAGATCATTACAAGATGTCACATAAGACTCAGTGCAAAATCTTCAATTAAATGAGCAGTATCTTGCAAGAACCATGAAGCTTACAAATGTAAGATTTCAAGCTAGATTTCTCAGCTCCTGTTGACAAACAAATGAAGTTAAATGGGACCTAGGTTATGAAGGACGTGAAGGTTATTTTTTAAATAAACCTTAAGTATGCATGCATGTGTATAAATTAAGAGCTGACGATCCTGCAATCAGATGCCTTCCTTCAAACCTCAGATATGATAAAGGACAACTCCCAGTCTTGGCCTGCCACCGCCCCTCAGCCCTGACTCGCCTTGGACAGTTTGGTCTTTCTGCTGTGCTAAACACAGCAAACAGGGACACCAGCTGGGGTCTCAGGCTGTGCATTCTGTGGACCACGACTCTGACCAATTTCTTAAGTAGGGGAGCGTTGTCTGGATTGACTTGAGTTGCATTTTAGTTTGTAACTCTACAGATGGACAGTCTGTCTTTGTGTATGAACACAGAAGTCTGATCCCTGTTAATCCAGTATTTCTTTGAGCTCACCAATTCTATAAAATGCATAGACATGTGTGTTTCTATATACAAAGAAAGAAATTACATTTTTCTAGTCCTCTATGAAATTCTGTAAGTGAAGTTACAGTTTACTGCTAATTCTTATAAAGAGATTGTTAAAGTCTTAAAAAAAACCAGCTTTCACATATTTTAGCAGCACAAGCTGATAAGCTACACAGCAGCAAAACCTGCATACATAGCATCACTTTTTAATGTGGCTTCTTTTGTAGAATATCAAAAGAAGAAAAAATGTATTAACAGCTAAAATGCCAGACGCCTTTCCCTGACAGAAATTATCATTGTTCAGGATGTATAATATAATTAGGTTAAAACCTGCACTATAGTGATTTACATAATTTGTATGTAATCTGCCAGAAGGAGCAAAAGCTGAGCTTTTAACAAACAACCCTGGAGTGTCAACACTAATAAATCATTATGCCACAGCAGTCAGAAAAACACGGTTTTAACACAATGGTGAAGCAAAATATTATACACTATTGTTGAAAGCGAAGGAGTTACAAAAACCATGCCATTATTGCCCTTGAAGAATAAAGCTTTCATTTCAGGTTGAAATAAAACAAAATTCACTCACAGACATGAAATAGTACATTTCCACAAAAAGCTTCCATTTTTTCCCCCTACAGTATACTCTAAGATGTTTTGCTTCTAGTATATTTCTCATAGGAGACTTTGAAGTCTGTTACATTGTGTTAGATTTCCCATCAAGGAATTTCAGGTCAGTTATGTTTTGCATTAAAAGTCATCTGAGCCATTCCTACTAAAATCAGTATTATAGCATTCGTACATTTAGAGGGATGTCCCACAGAGAAAGCTTAATTCAAAACTGCCAAGAAAGTAAACATATTCCCAGAAAACAGCGAAATAGTTAGAATTTCAATGTTTTTGTAGAACCAATGTTTTCTTAAAACTTTGTTTTCAAGGGAATACACTTAAAACATTTCACTTTCATTAAATACACATTTAGTTTGGGTAAAGTAAGAACTCTTCATTTCAACTCTGTTGCTTTGGTGTTACAGTTTAATACATGACAGTTAAAGTGTTTTGACTTTTGCATTAAACTACAATAAAAACCCCAAAAATATTAAAACAATTGCACAGTCTAACTGTATTTTAAAAATCTTATTTCAATGCATGGTGGAAACATGAATTCAAAACACTGGAATTTCCTGAAAAATAGAGCTCAAATTTGAACAATCAACCGATGGATTTTACTCTAGAGAATTGCTTCCATTTGCCTGGTGGAAGATTAGCACAGTTGCTCTGCATTGTCCAAATCTCAGAAAGACTGCCTTTAAGAAGAAGATTATATGGACTTATTTCCACATTTACATCTTTTGGATTAATTCCTAAGAATGAAGATTCAAGAAAAGATGGATAAGAAACAGAAGGTCTGGTTAGCTCCTGGGCCTTATCTGACAGACTGACACCTGTGACTGTGTCTATCAAACAAGATGTATGAAATCATATCAACAGTAGAAATAAAAAGCCTGCATATTGAGGAACTTGTGTAAAATGGTCCTGACTTTGTCTTGAAATAACCTGAGAGATGTAGGGGACACATTTCCTTATATTTCCTCTCTCATGGAGCTCCAACAGAGGTAAATTTCCCCAAAGCTCCTGCCATAGGTCTCAAAAACACCAGAATGCTCTTGAGAATGGGGGCAGGCTTTTTTTTTTTTTTTCCAATTTAATACCTGTTTAGAATGCTTAAAAATCTCACTGCAGACAATTCAGGCACAATACATGTTGTTACAGCTCTCGTGACTGCAGGTGATTTTAAAGTCTATACTTTTTAACTTAACCATTTTAACTAGTCCTGACGTTCAAGTTTTCTGAGATAAAAATTTGCAATATATTAGCTATAATCCCTCTAGAAAGTACCCTTAAAATACACATTTTTACTTTCTTATTTACAAAGTCACGGAGCTTTGACTCAGGGAAAGCATAATCCTTATCTGCTTGAGGAAATGATTGGTGTGACCCCTATGAAGCAGATTTTGAGAAAGTGCCAGGTGCAATAAACAAAGAGTTTGCAATTCCCCATTAGCTCCCAAAGGCTCCTGTTATATCTCCCGAGGCTTTGTTCTACTCCTTGCGACTCTGACTTCACAGGCTTGAAGAAAAACTTGGGAACGCTGCTTCTTTTATGCATGCTAAAAACTGACTGACCACAATGCTGGAACAGAAAATTTCATCCAGCTTCGAAAGCCTATCATGAAACTCTGCAACACACATCAGAAAACATATGGGCAAAGGAACAGTCAATTATAATGGGGGAAAAGTAAGGATCTTTTCTATTCTACACAAAAAAATCTTGGCCACTACCACATTGGTAATTTCACCACACTGTATGTCTCCCAGCTGCTGTGAAACACTACATCATGCTGATGGACTGGCTTGCAATATAGTTGAGTATTAAGCTTAAAGTATTTTTTATTGCAACTTAGACAACGATTGAGTATCTTTCACTTTACTCTGTATAATACCAAATTATACAAAGTTCAATGGGCACTGTTAGTCTTGAACAGAAAAGCATAAATATACTGTCTTGGCACCACAACACAGTTTTAGTACAATAGTGAGCCTTATCTTTCTCTAGCACTACTACAGACTTTTATCAAACTTTGAAATACCCTCCGGAATATTAAATGTACGAAGTTCAGATCAAAACATTTTTTAAATTACAGAACTGGATACCGGGTTTGTGGAGCCCATTTTCCTCCCCCTCCCTGCTGCTCTACATGAGTCAGACCAAGGGAGAATTCCCACGTCCAGTGAACAGTGCCCATTCTGTTGTATCTTCTATTCAGGCCACAGAATAAAATCACAAATGGATCTCCTTTTCACAAGAGGTCAACTGCAGTCACTGGATCTTTATTAAAGAAGGTTGCACAGGTTGGAAAGGTCCACATTCTCTCTGATACACACGCTGGGTGTAAATCACATTACTCACAGAAACTGTATGAGATTTGATTTCAGCACAACTTGCTAAATCAGAGCTGTAGGCTGAGAGTGATCCACATGCAGACTGAAAGCTAAAGCCTTGATAAATAAAGCAGACTACTCTTAGACAGAATCAATGGAGAATTAACTTCTTAATCTGTGAAATAACACGTGTTCCCACGCCACAGGCTAAAACACACAGACACCAGAAGGCAAAGTGCCCCTTTCTGAGACACACAGGAAGACTGGCAAAACTAAAAATACACAAATCATACTTCCTCCTACAAAGGATTTCTTTTCAGCCTATTCACTGCCACAGCACAGGTGCTTATCTACAATTCTGTGACCATTACTCCTGCTACACATCACCTGTGAACCATGACAAACTGTGAGGACAACAGGAGAGCAGGCATGAATAGAAGTCAAATTGTTAACTTCCTGACTGAAAACTCACTACAAGCAGCCAGTTTCCACAACTGTTAAATGGCTGCCTAAACAGCATCATGCAGCACAGTACTGGCTCAATGTATGTTGTCTGTGACCCTGGTTGCTCATTCTGACTACTTCAATCCAATACTTTGTTATGTTGACATATTTTTATTCTTACAGTTGACATTACAAACCAGACCAGATTAAAAAAATAAAATCCACTACATGGTAAAAATCAGTCCCGCTACACCTTAATTTGATAATGCCAACGCACACTGTGATGTGAAAATGTGATCAAGATCATCAGCAACTCAGCTACATGCCTAAAGGCTAGTAGAATATGTACCCCTAAAAGTAGCACTTTGAGTGTATTACAGAGAGCACATAGGCAAGATTCTAAATAGTTTGTTGCTCCTGTAACTATGATGGCACCGTTTCCTGAGCTGGGATACTTTTTGGACTTCCATATCAGAGAAGGTAATGATTCCCAACTGCTATGAATAACAGCAACCCAACTGATGTTAATAAATCAGTACTGATTTAAAATAGCTAAGAATCAAAGGCTTTACTTCAACATATGAGAAACAGATAAATTATGCCTTTTCCACAAATCATTGACATTATTTATTGAGACAAAAAGTTATTTTGGACAGGGACTTTCCTTTGAAAGATATTTCAACATTGCCTTCTTCACAAGAGTTCTTGTGTTCACATTGGGACCTCTTTGCACATCTGTATGGATACACAACTGTACACATTTGCTTTAGATCTTTTTGCTTAGCTTACTTATTTACAGCTTTGACAAAAAGGATTCGCTTGCTAGCAGAAAAGGCACAAAGCATACACTGCAATAAGTCATGAAACAAAGTCCTCTGAGGGCTTATTTTTACACTTAGAAATACCCATGAAGTCCTTGACATTAAGAAAGAAAAATTAGCAAAACAAATGAGCCCAGACATTAATGCAAGTTTAGACTCATTCTCACTTTTATGTCTGCACCAAAAGGACTGTTTCTATGGTAATTTCTTATGTTAAAAAAAAATACTAAAAATGATGAAGATTTCTTTGTGTTCTTTAACATAAATGTTACTTCTTTTTTTTCATGTCTTTATTGTTGTCTTATCTGAACAACAGGGTGTGGTGCAACCAACATCCTCACCAACCTGCGAACACCTCCAACCCACAAAAACACGTTTCTGAACTGTACTTCTCATAACAGTAACGAGACATCTTAATCTGTGCAGACAGAACATTATCAACAATGTGAAAAAGAACTGTTTCTAGGCAAATTAGTTACTTGCTTTTATTAAAACTTTAGTGCAACTTATGAACATACATTCACACATGACTTCTACCCACATAAACATAATTGAGGCAAACATTTTGTGGGGCTGTAACACAACAGTTTGAACTGTCAGGTGTTCATCATTTGACAATATACATATAGATTTAAAGCAGAATATGTCATCTAGCAAAGGATGTGCTAGAAATTTGTGCTATCTGCAAAAAAACTGTATTTGGTTCACTGTACCTTTTTCACTCCTACTTGTAAGAACAGATAGAAAACGGAGGAAGAAAACATGATGGCTGGACTATGCCCAACAATGAAGATGATAAGAATATTATGAAGGTTGATTAGATACCTTGTCTCAGCTGGAAGTAAAAAAAAAAAAAAAATTCCAAGAACAAAGTTACATGGCTTTGCTTACCAGGCTAAAAAATTTCTGTTACTTTACGAGACTCTCTTCAAATCATACACACAATCATAACAAAAACATACGTTAACACACATCAAAGAATTTCTGATGCAAGTAAGAATATTTCATGTCAGCATAACCTGCACTGCTAAATATCAAAAAGATAAGCAAACAATTTTACTCTGAGTAAAATGGCAGTGAGTTCCAGGGGGATCTGAACCCACAATAACCACCACAGTACTACCCTTGCCAACTTCAGGCAAAAGCCCTGGCTAGAAGCCCTCATTCTTCCCAGCATTTTTAGATAGAGGGACGAGTAATCATGTGCATGTGTGTATGAAAAGCTTGCTGAGATGATGGGCTAGCCACAATGCCAAAATCAAGGCCATTCAAGATTGCTTATGGAGAGGGTCACTGCTAGGAACAGCCCAATTACCAGTGAGCATATAAAGTGACTATTCCCCATGTCAGAGCAGCTTGCCACCCTGCTTTCATCTGCCAGCTTACAAATGCCTGTACAGCTGTCAAGGGAATATAGGAGTCAATGTATGTGTCTTGGAATGGATTCTGTAGGCAGCCTGGCCTCTGTTCTGAGGTACTGGAGAAGATAATTCCACAACAGAACAATTTTGAGACCACAAAAATTCAAACCATTGCCTTGATATTACAAGAATCCTAGTTGATTTCAGCTGTTACAACAGAAATAACCAGTTATTATGCATAAATGTCTCACTGACCAAGTTTTAGAATTTTTCTCCTCCCTTTTCCCTCAGCACTGTTTATCCCATAACTCTTTAAAGGAAAAAACAAATGCAGGCTGTTGAACAAAGACACACGTCTAGAATTCTCTGCCTCTCAGCACTGCAGTCCAGATAGAGCCTTCTCCATTCTGACTGTGACCTGTGTCATCTGGCTCCTGTGAAACAGCTCCAATCAAACTGGAGCAGATTAACTTAAAGTCAGAGAAGATAACAATAAGAAAAAAAAGCATTTAACAGCATTTAAAGAAACTAGTTCTTAGAACTATGTTGTCCTCATGATGCCTTAGGATTTTTAGCTTCTTTTCCGTGTATCTGTAGTTTTACTGTGTAGCTCTGGACTCCATATAAAGAGGTCAAACTTCTGTTCCCAGCATCTTTAGACAAAACAATTCCTCTAAGCTGGGAATCCAAGGACACTTTCACTGCCTCAGAGCCCCAAAATACGTAAACAACAGTGAAATGGGGGGAGCGAGGAATTGACATCACCTGAAGGTGTAATTGGAGGATTAAGACTCCATATGTTAGTGGATAGAACTTATAAAATGTGAAGAACTCGTGACACATTGTCCAGTTTTGGTGTAGCCTCTCGAACAAGCTCTGTCTGCCCTAAATGCACCTTAAAGGCCTTTAATAAATTAATCGGCTTGTTATTCTCCTAACTTTGTCTAGCTTCTGTTTCAGGTAAGCCTGTTCAGGCATCACTCAGCTAGAAGAAACAGTTTAGCAACAAGATCTTTTCTGCTATGAATAGAGAGCTATCAGCTTGGTCTATCAGAATTCAGACAGGATTTTTAAATAGCAGTTTTTAGTGCAGGTAAATCCTATCCTAAATACTTCAGGCACCAACTAAAATTCTAAAGCCAGTAAAGAAACTCATTCTCCTTGCCCATTCACTTGCTCCTAATTCTCAGCATAAAGAAGTTGCAATGGCTGATCAGCAGAAGCTCCTCAGGAGGTTGCTCATTAGAAAAATCTTCCAATCACTTGGGCTGAATATCAAGACCAAGTGCAGAATTCTGATCCCCGAGCTACTGTAAGAGCTGGCACAATTCTCTATGGAAGCATGGTCAGGCCTAAATGCATGCAAATTCCAGGGCCTGAAGATATATGGAAGACAACAGACTGTAAGACAAAGCAGAAATCTCTGCACTGAATTCTTTCTTAATCAGCACATGAATGTCTTCTGAATAAAGCAGTGTTGTAATTCATCAGTACGACAAATAAGCATTCTAATACTTTCGGTATGATTTGGGGAAACGTACATAAAATCTGTCAGTTTGATTCGTAGTACGGAATGATACAACCGCTATCAGTTTGGATACCACCATAAACATCTATCCACCTTTGTTGACCAGAACTGCATCACATGTTTCCCTGGAAAGATAGCAATGAAAATCTGCAAATTTAGTGACTGGGTTCTGGCTATACAAAAGGAATACTACACAAACAAACTAAAAGCGTAATCTTGCCTTTGTAGTACAGAGAAGATTGAGGGTATAAATATACACATTTCAGGTTAAAGAGGGAAAGAGACTGGTAGAACATTTAATGTACTCTAAGAAACCTACTGAAGGCTTTAGCCAGGAGAAAAGATGAGCATGTTTACCCAAAGACTCTAGCTCAAGGGCAAACCAGAAAGATACAGGACCATGTTCCAGATGCAATTCAGAGGGATTAAAACACCTGAAGAAGGAAAACTTTCAGGGTATGTTATTTTAACATGGATGATTAGTGTACTATATCCTACTGTTATTGGCTTAGAATCCCTAGGAGTGTTTCTGGGCATGCTCTCATATCTGTCATGGTATCCCTCATGAAAATCACAAGAAAAATGCCCAGGATTCTGAGATTGTTTTTAACCTGAACTGAGATCTTGAGATAGCTGCTCAGTTGCCTTAGGCAGTTGAACAGTGGATTCAAGCACAAGGGAGAGTATTAAAACATGAAACCTTCTTTCAAGTGTTCCTGAGACTCCAGCCTCAGGGCAGTAACCAGATTCCATTTAGTTTCCAAAGCACACTGGATGCAAGGAGTGCAGGCCAAAACTCCAGTATTGTGAGCAATAAACTGGAGAGGGTAATCAGATCCCCAACAAACACTATTCAGATTCTCATTTTAAATTGTTCATATTTCCAGTTCAGATAACATCAGGACAAAAGAGTCTTTCACAAAACGCTAACCTCAAATTCCTTTTGATGAAACACGAAAACACTGTAGTGGTAAGCCAGAGTGGGGATTTTTCAGCGATAGCAAAGGATGTCTCTCATCACTTGAAACTACTATTTTCTATTTACGGTAATATTCTGATGTTACAGCTCAACTCCAAGCCTTCATTAGGAATATACATAAGAAGCACTAATAAGCAGCTACAGATTAAGACACAATAAACTTAAGGATGCCCACACATCTCAAAGAATGCACATCTACCAATTCCACATCAAGTTCATTCAAAGATTTAGGTCAATACTGACATCTTTTAATCATCTCATATGACTCCTGCAGATAATTCGTATCAAAAAGCCATTTGCCTTCTAGAGAGGACAGTGGTTATTGTCTCTGCACTTTCAGATACTCCTCAGGATGGGCTCCCCTAGCTACTAAACCCACTACCAAGTTGAATAATTTCAATATTACCTTTGTGAATTGACTGCAGAAGCAAATTATTTGTTTAAACGGCCAATCCTTGAATGTGAAGCATTTAGTTTCTAATTTTTTTTTTTTTTCCCCAGAATAAACATTTCCAAAAGAAAAAAAAAAAAGTAACAGAATTCCAAACAGGAACCAATGACTACCTGAACTAATATCAAGTTCAGAGAAGACAAAGAACTCACTTGATCACAGAATTTTTAATTTCTTCCCCTAATAAATAAAGATTTTATTCTTTTCCTCAAGTAAGGTTTTGGACGAAATCCTACATTCACTTCAAACCAAGGCTAACATGTTGCTCACATAACACACAGCAAGTCACAAAGATATGCAGCAAGTGTTTAATCTTCAGTGGAAAATCTAGTGGTTAACCATGCAAATAAATTATTTAACATTTTGCTCAGGAATCATTGCATTTCCAACTCCAGAGTGGTTAACATCTGCACGTCATTTCAGGAACACATAGTTATGGTCAGGACATCCAGAATCTGTATCCCCTAAAGCAAACGTGTAGAACTTAAGATTCTAAGGCACTTGACTTGACCAGACTATTAAATTTTCCTTCCTCTGTACATGATCTAACTGAGGTAATTTCGACAACCAGAGCTGGAAACTTATGCTCAGCTAAATGAATCATGAGTCTACAGAATGCTTAAATTCAGAAAAAGACTGAGAGCAGCAACACGCAAATTGAAAAACATGTTGAAGAAATGTAAGCAGGGGTAAAATGAATCTAGCATGGGATGTCTGTAAAGAGGTATCATGCACAGGGACAAAGATGAAAAGCAATTTTTCTGTCTGTTTGTGAGAATAGCAATAGTATTTCCAGTGACTTATTAAAAGACCATTGAATAGCTCCTAGACTTTTCCATTAGGAAGAGAAAGAGTCATGTAAGACAGGAAAGATCCCAAAGACACCTGCAAAAGCAGAATAAACAGGACAGGATAGGAATAATAATAGAATGTGAAAAATACAACCTGTTTGCATTAAATTAGGATGGCATATCTAGGCACAAATGGCATGCAGTGACTTAAATACTCATCAGGAAAAAAACTTCACTATGGAAAGACAAAATACCTTGTGGAATAATCCATCTTTGGATGTAAGAGTCATTCATGCTTTGAAATACTAGGTCAGTGTAGCACTTCTTTAAAACTCGAATGTTTCAATGTCCTACACGGCAGAAAACACTTTTACCAACTTCCCTTATTCTCAACATAAAAAGAAAGAACAAGAGATGTATCGAGGATAATTTACTTCTGTGTTTCCAGAGGCAGAGCAAAAGTAAATGAAGGATTGAAGTGTAAGAGGGGTATGGCTCTGATAAAGCTTGTAGCGACACACAGCCTGTAACTGCCCTTACAACCACTATTTCAGTAAATCTGGGTTAGTGGATAGACTGCTTAACCCAAGAAGTCTTCTCCCCACTTGTGGAACTTCTCTGAAGTTGTAAATAGGGTGGCCCACATGGCCCAAGAATCGCACAACAGGATCTTCTCTCACACCATTTCTTATAATTCTGCAGACTTCAAGAGCAAAATCCTCTCCTTAAATCTACATTCTACTCTTCCTATTGCTATGAACATAAACTGAAGTTTGCTGAACCTGAAGTTTGTGCACTGAAAATCAAAGTGAGTTATCCGAACCTGAGAGAGTAGCTCCGTTCTTTGAAAATTCTTCCCAAAAGTTAGTACCAAAGAATCTGCAGTTGAGTGTTTGTTCCTTATCCAGTATTTTATTTGGTTAACTTTTAAAACACAAATGGAGTTATAAAATACCACAATATATGAAAAATTGGAAAATGGCACCATATAATTAAAAAAAAAAAAACTGTAAAGGAGATAAAATTTGGCCTGATTTATACCTAAAAGGAGGTTAGTACAAAGACGTTCTATGGTGTTCAATGGTGTTCTATAGTGGCATATAGATTTCAATGAATCAGTAGATTTCTTCAAGAAAGTATGCTGACCATTATTAATCTCATGGACAGAATTTGACAATGCATTATTTACAAGCAGCACCAAATTGCTAATGCTGCAATTTTCAAAGAGACTTTCGTAACTTACACACCCAAATTCCACTGAAAAATGAGCACCCAGTTCAAATGAAGTTTCTGAACATCTCTCACTATGAGTTCCCCAAATCCCAAAGCACACTGCAATTCCTTCTTCTAAGACAGGTTTTATTATTATATCACCTTTCTCATAGAGCTCTTCCATCGCTCTCCAGGTTTCAGCTCGGACCTCTCGATTGCTTTTACCTGGAACTTGTGCATCAGGCCAGTGTATCAAATAAAGATCTAAAAAAGAAACAGAATCAGACTGCTTATTAAAGTGTCCTAAAAATAAATACATCAAACCACATGAGACATCATTTTCCCTCCACAACGGCCCCTAATACGTTATCATCATAACAGTTCCAATTACTAATCAGTCATCATGACTGTAAATATAGTTAGTTGTAATAAATGAATTCTGTAACATCACATTAACAACTAAGGGTAGCAAAATTTGCACATGTTCCACGTTTAGGTCACTGCAATCAGAATTTCATGGTTACATATGCACTTAATAAACTTACCACACATAACGAGCCCCATTTAAATCAAAAGGATTTTGGTCACTGGAATTACAACTGGACTGCTACTTATTAAGTGCTGCAAGTCTTCAGTTTCATGGCAGATAAATATGTTTGACAGTTCTGCAGATATTTTACACAACCTCAGAGCAGGTGTGTCCTCTTCCTTTCTAAAGAATACTTCCATTTATGAATTTATGTTGCAAACTGCAGCACATTCTTCACGCAAAATTTTTGTCTAAGTTTTCTGGCAGCCTTTGTGGGTTTTTTTTGAAGAAATTTAAACCCAAAAATTTTTAAGGGAACAAAATTATGCTTTATTACATTTTATGGAATGTTAGCACAATTTCAAACACAATTAAGATTTAATTGCTGATGAAATTATCATAGAATCATAGAACCTTTTCCTAATGTCCAACCCAAACCTTCCCTGACATAGCTCCGTGCCATTCCCTCGGGTCACTGGTCACCAGAGAGAAGAGATCAGTGCTGCCCCTTCACTGCCCCTTGGGAGAAGACACTTTTGTGTGCTGTCTTCCTGCAAGAAGTGACTATCCTTCTATTGAAAAGGAAGCACTTCCAACAAAAATTGAGAAATGTACATATACTGGACTCAAGAGTTCCAAATCAGATTTAAATTTTAAAAATGACAGGATCTAGAACTCCTTTATAAGTTTGCAGACACTGCTAGATATTCTGAAGGAGAAATTTAGAGATACTTGGAAAACAATTACATTTCTATTCAAATTCTAACTGCAGATGAAACAGGTAACTGCAGGTACCCCAGTCAAACAGGTTTTGGACTTTGCTGCATATATTAGTCTGATGAAAAACAGGAAAAGGAAATAAATAGATGACTGAGATATGTACCATTTTCTTTGTGCTTTATAATATTCCTTTTCTGGCAGTTCAAATAGAGTTAAGAAATAAAAAAATCCCCGACTTGTTTGCAATGAAAAGAGTTTTTTGTTCTTTGAATACATTACACCATTCATTTACAGCATCTCTTTGTGAAAATACAGATCCTCTGCTTTGTGAACAATGAAAAAATGGGGGAAAAGAGAAGAAAAATATTCCTTTTATTCACAATTAAGGACTACACTAATGGTTACTGTATGAGTGGGCTGGTATGTTAGCTTCCCCCTCTAAAAATACAAATTCAACCTTGATTTAAGATGAAAATGTACCATGAAATTCATTATAATACACCAGCTCCAATTTTGGTATGTCGTTGCAACACATTAAAGAGAGTACTTTACTTAGACTAAGAATCAAATCAGAACAGTACAGAATTCTGTACAGTAAAATACATTAGAGCTGCAGCAAGGCAAACATTATTTTGGATGTATCACAAAAATCACAAGCTACATTTGCACTTTCTGATATCAACAATCCATTAGACTTCTAAATGCAATTGCTCAGACAAGCAAATAATCACTCATATGTAAGGATCGGCAGCATCTGGTTTTGCGTCACATTTAAGGAGAAAGTTGCTCACTCTTTGCCCTTTTATACATAAAATCCACTTCCAGTTCCACACGCAGTCTTATTCATCACCAATCTATGAATGCTTGCTTCTTCACTAATTTCTCTGAGAAAAGAACTTGTATTTATTAAACAGCAATACGTGGTATTGGAATAAATACCAATTCTGTGACATTAAATGAAAACTAGTATTGGGATATTGATTAAATCATTTGGTGAGGTTGTTATCAAAACTCAGGGCTACTCAAATTCTGTTGCCAATAAAATTTCCACTAGTTTATATTAGACATAAACCCAAGGATTAGCATTAGGAATTGCTTACATCAAGTGGTCATTTTGATCCAAAATGATATATATGCTACTGGGGCTACTTACTGCATAGAGACTGCCATGCTTGTATTTAGAATTTTTTGCTTGTATAACGCAGATGTCATATCTAAGTAGGTGTAAGTTACTGGTATCAGATGCCTAGCTTACACAAAAATGGAAGAATTATGTATTTTTAACTGCTGGTTGCTGTGTTTGCCAAGCCAGACTAATAAGAACTGCTTAACTATGCAGGAAAATGTCATTTAGCAAAAATAATCAAACTTCAGCAGAATTTCACCAAGTTACTTCTCCAAAAGCCCGACTGTTCAGTTAGACACCACAGTTTGCAAATGTGCACAGAAATAGTTACACCATGGATTTCCACAGACACAGATGCATTGTACTCGGCTCAGGAAACAAGCATTTTCCAAAGAAAGACTTTTAAGAGATTTGGTAACTGAAAGATCTCTAGCCTTAGACATCTAAAAAAAAAAATGCAACACATCTCCCTTCTGTGTATTAGTATCTGAGGCCTCTGATGCAAACAAGATTAGCTGCTGGTCCTTTATTTCGAAAAGGTGATGTTACCAGGTACACCATGTCCATATCATCCTATTATGTTTATTTCAATTTAGACTTTTTCATTGAACTAAAAATTACTTCACATTTAGAAATGTTGGCATTTAGGGCTAGAAAGCATCTACTTGACCACCAGGTCTTGCAGCCTTCCCGACTGCAAGAAGTGTTCATGAAAGATGTGGGGCAAAGGTGCCTTATCTCACAGATAAAGAGTAGAACAGTTCTTCTGCCAGTCATGTGTAAAGCACCCCAGCACAGCCAGGATTTGCTTACTTCTACTGCATCTGTTAGAAAACTTTCCATGACACCTGCAGGCCAGTAAAAACAATAAGCACCTCACAAACCCAGCTCTCTGATTTTTATTTGTACACACATTCACACCCTACACCCACACAACCATTTTCTTTTGCTTAAAATATTTTCCCTCCTGGGGAACTGCGAGAACACAAACACTCTTAAATTAATTTTGGAGGCCAGAAATCAGTTTTAAATCATTTACTGAAATAGCTTATAGTTCTAGTGATCAAGAAATATATGACTTTATTGCTGGAGGTTTTAAAGAACAGGCTGTGTTTTTGTTGAGAACGGGGCTGTGCCTTGTAGCATGGGAAAGATTAACCGGTATCTTGAGATGCCTTCCAATAATGTATTTTTAAAAAGTAATCTTAGATCAAAAAATCCACCTTGATTCACAGTATCAGGATGCACTTGAGAAAGAAGAAAAAAACCTCCAAATATTCACAATCCAGTTTTGTATTTAACAGCTTTTTAAAAGCTGCATCCTTTGCAGGCAGGCAAGCAGTAATGGTGCAGCAGTAAGCAAAGAACTGAAGGTTCTTAAATGTCAATGCACAGTGGTGCAGGAAAACTAAAACTAACACTTGAGTTGCTTTCACACAAACATTTAAAATAGAATGGCTTATTACTTCTTAGTGGTTGCAGCACCTACAATCAACACATTTCCTCTTAACTGAAAAGTACAGGGCCATTTTACACATTTAAAACCCAACAGCATGTTGTTGTGGAAATAAAGTTTGCAATTCTATTCAAATACCTAATACCCTGTTTTAAAACAAAGTCAAAATTGATTAAAACAAATCTAGCTGTATGAAAAACAAGCCCTGCCTTATATCAAGCCTAAAAGCAAAACTCTATTTTGCAATGTTTCCCAACTGTCTTAATGAAGTGATCATAATTCCTTGCTTTTCTCAAGTCAGTGCACTTAATATTGATATGATGTACTTTTCCTTCTTACTTGGTCCTTTTTGGTTTGCATTTCATTCTATTGAACAATGTGAAACAACCTCTAGAGTGTTCTGAAGCAACAGAGAACCTGAATTATGATAATATACTCATTTCATGTGGCTCATCAATTACAGTGAAGATGCTGATGGTGCATTTGTCCAGCTCCAGCTGGGGATTTGTGATAAGCTGGATTTGCTTGAATGGGACAAACTCAGAACTGTCAAAAGGAAAATAAAATTGTTTATGAATTCGGTAACCCACAAATCAACATTCAAGAAGTTACTTTGGAGGTCAGATCTAAATCCCAAAGAATGTATTCTGCTACTGCCAAACCTGTAAGAAGATCTGCTGCCGTTCCATTTTGGTTTACAGTGATTGCTAGTTGAGGACCACATTTAGAAAATGGAAAGGAGCAGGGTATCTGTTACAACCACTGCCCACAAATAATACAAATTTCCAGCATGTCATGGATATATAATCTACCAACTCAAATAAAAATCCTGGAACTCTGCTCTCCTGGTATCCTTTGTCACAAAAGCGTTTATTGAAAAGGCTTCATAACAAGTATTTTACATGGAGTACTTTTTCTCTTAAGAAGCTGTGACTGCTTTCACCAGCTCATGTTTCAATAGCTGGCATTCCATATACTGATAATGCACACATTTATTAATTCCTGTTAGATTATTTCTCAGGTTTCTAATTCAGTCTTTATGGATGGACTCTGTAACCCATAAGGATCCTCAAGAAAATTAACATGAACAAAGAGCTTAACTGCACATTTAGCTGCCAGGGCTCCTGCAGCAATTTGTTTTCTGTACCCTCCTGAATTACTCCCTTTCCCTCCAACATAAAGGTCTAACATCACAGATATATTATTTAGGATCTCTCAGTTTTCTTTATGAACTATGTATCTTTACAGAAGATATGAACCCCCACATACTTAGTTAAGACCATAGAATGAAATTAGGAAATTCTGATTTATTCTGATCAGCACTGATTTAGGTCACTATGGCAGACCAAGCGGTTCAGGAACAGCTTCATAAATTTTTCAGACACCTTCAGATCAGTGGAAGAGAGGTGAAGAAAGAAGGAAGATGGGTGAGAGTATTAAAAAAAAACAAAACAAAAATATTAAAAAAAAAAAGGGAAAATCTAATATGGAGACAAATTGTGCAGGCAGCTGTAACATTCCTTAATTGGTTTTAGTAATATGAGCACAAGAAGTCTCAGCTCTGAATATATCTGACAAACAAGTTCTGTTTATGCCATTCCAAGGCTTCACTCACATGGTGACTGCATCAGTACATTTTTTGCTCTCAGATATTCTTTGTCTTCTTTCAAGTATTTCTGCTTAGCAGCCGTATGTAAACTCAGTATTTGTGTGAGCATCTACTCCAGTCTACTACCTGAGAAAATAAGAACAACTTACAGTACTAGAAGGAATCATTGAAAATGACTTCTTGGAAGTGAGTCAAGTTTTCCTCTCATCAAGATTCAGCACCAGTGCCAGAGCAAGCAGAAGAAAGAAGAAAGCAAACACAAAATATAACAAGCAGAAAACAGAGAGGAGGAATAATGCTATTTCTCAATTTAAAGGAGAAAGTCAGGGCTTGAAACTTTGCTTTTGAAAGTCTCATTGCAGTGACCCGCATTTGCATGGGACAGACCAAAAAAAAAAAAAAAATTAATAATTTTGTATTATTCTGTACCTGTGGAAGAAGTTAAGGGATACATTTCCAGAAAGAATGGAGCCAAAGACGTGCATACAAGTATCTCTACCTTTAACAGATAAAAGTTTTTCCCTTTTCGTCTTGTACAGTACTCAAGCAAAAAAAGGCAGTGAATCCAGGACACAACAGCCACTAATATTATACATGATTAATTCAGTAAAATTCACTTCCTCATTAAAATTTGTTTATTGCTAAAATAAGCAAATATCATGATTATTTTCAGGTACCTCTTCTCCTATGACGTGTTGCAAAGAATTAATTGGCATCATTATTGCAACTCTGCCTGTCTAATAAGGGAGTAACAATATCACATCTTTTACTACAAGTTTATGATCAGGATAAATTTACAAGTGCAGTGTTAGTTAAGCTTTAATTTTAGCTTGCTGAAGTCTTGTAGATACTTCTAACATTTCCCCCAAAGAATATTCCATCAGACAGACTGAACCAAAGGCAGTATCCAGAATTTTAAAAAGCTAAAATACCTACAAAGTAAGTTCTAGAAAGGACTCCCATTCCTCGAGAAAAGGAAAACAGACCACAGAAGAAACCAGGCATTTTTGTCACCCTGTTGCCAATATACTATTGTAAAGTTTATGAATCCTTGTTTCATAGGTTTTGGGTGTTTCTACCAAAGTATATAAAACTCACGTAGTTGTTCCTCAAATAATTTAATAAAAAATACCTTTACAAAACAATTGCAACAAGGAAAAACTCTGTGCTTGTAATTGTATGCATGTGAACTTCTTAGAGAACAAACAGAACAAGAAACCTGCAAATGTGTAAATAAAGGCAGAATTTGGTTTCTGTGACCCATCTGTACTACATAATTTTTTTCAGTTCACTCATTTTTGTACGTAATCACATAGAAAGCACAATTAATGAGTTCTATGTAAAGATTCATACCAAGATACTCCACACCAAGTCTTTCACATGACTCCAAGCAGGCCTTTTTTGTGTTTTCATAGCCATAATCACTATGCCACAGCTTGGTGGTTATCCAGAGCTCCTCTCGCTTCACACCACTCTCTCTGATGGCCCTTTGGAGCAGAGATTCACAGCCATATCTTTTTGCTGTGTCAATATGACGAATGCCACATTTCTGTAGGGCATGGACCACTGCGGCATGGGAATAGCCACCCTGGTGGGAAGTACCTAAAATCAAAAGCAGAAGTGAATTGTCAGCAGTGAATTATGAGGCGCAAATTTTAGCACTGGTTTTAATTTTTTCTTCTTTTTTTTTTTTTTTTAATATTGTCACAGAACCTTCTTATTTAATTTTCATTTCCTAATAGTAAAGAAATGGGAACTGACTGAACTTTAGGTTTGGAAAATACATCAAGTGGGAGACGTTGGTGCTGATCAGAAGTAACTCCATCAAAATCAAATATCAACAGCATTTAATGGTAAAAAAGTGATTTAAGGAGTTAGGCTGAAAGTCACCAAAGAGAAAACACATACTTTATGGAAAATTAGTATACGTCTCTTAATTTTCATACAGAAGCATAACATGTACAGATGAAAATATTTTTAAAAACCCAAACAACTTTTAAAACAATTTACTTTGCAAAGAGCATATCCTGAAACCTTTACCCTGTTGAACTCCTGGTAGCTTGAAGTTATTATTGCATCGTACAATCCCAGTCTGGGCCATCCTGCAGGTGCCATTCGCATATGTCAAACTCAGCAGTAACCAAAACAATGGAATCCTACACAAGAGTTACAGAATGGGCATGTAACAAAATCCTGTTACTGTCATTGTGTAGGGATTCACTGGATGTGTATTTTGCATGTCAAGGGCACGGAAGGAGGAGGAGACTCAGCAGGAAAAGCAACCAGCAGGAGGACTTCAGATAAAGAACTGGTTGAGAGCAAGGAGGATGATGCTTCCACTTACCCTTTCCTGTTAGTTGTTTTTCCTGCCATGAGCCCCTCACCCATTCACCCTCACTCACACACTTCCCACAAACAGTATTTTCTACAGTTTGTTGGAGGAAATGCTCAGTCAGTTCCAGTCAGCTCCCAAAGTCACCTCCTTCCAAGCTGATGATTAGCACTTCAAGGCCCTCATGCCATAAACCAGCAGCATGAAATGGCTCCGTCGCTTCAGAAACGGCCCTGCACATTCAGTCCTGAATAGGTCACAGCAACAGGGCTTCAGCCACTGCTAAATCTAAATAAATGAATAAAAGACTCCAGGTCAAAGAAAGATTGAAAATGAAATTTGTTTCTGCTCTTACCTTTCTCTATTTATTTCTACCCCAAACACTACCTGCACGTTATGAAATTACGCCTGAAGTGGCCACCCAGCCTGCCCAGTGAAGGACACAAATGAAAGCACCACAGGTGCTCCTCCTCAGAGCTCCCCGAACCCAACAGGGGCCACAGCGCCCGGGGAAGGCTGCAGGACTTTCTCACGCATTTGAACAATGCACACAGCAATGAGGAGAACTTACAGAAGTCCTTCTCTCATGGAAGGCAAGCCAGGTTTTCCTAAATGCTCATCATTTTTGCCCATTCCTGATCTTAGAAGAAAGGTCAGTGAGTCTTGCTCAACACTCAAAGTGATTTAAACTAAGATATAGTATGGTTTGATCTCCCACCTGTACACTTCAGGATCTCAACATTCTCCCGATCACAACAGGACAATTTCCACTTTATATCTGAGACCAACAAAATGTGGAGTAATGAATTCTTGATGGATTTTAAAGTGCTGAAATCATAGTACTATAGTACTATATTCCTACAATTTTGACATGCATAAGTAATTTACTTTCCAAAATGAACAAAGTTTTAATGTTCTAAAAGACAAAACTTCAAATCTTTTTTTTTTCATAGCCACTATGATTACTAATTGGCTTAATCTCTGAGCCAACAAGAAATAAATGTCTCTACAACTTGTTTTACATCAAAATAACTTAAGCTAAGTCAACTTGTGCTTTCAAAATAGCTATCTCAAAATCCTCATGAATGTTTTAAGAATTTTAGATGACTGTAATGCATGTCACAGGACATTGCAGTTATGGACAAAGAACATATATGCAATTTTACATTATTCAAATCCTAAGGGACTTTTATTAAAGAATTATATAACTAGCATAGAAAGTTTACTATGTTTCTTCATAACAAACCCTTCACTTTCAGTATGACGGTATTGGTGCAAAATAAATGAGGTTGTAACTATTGTGTCTGTTTCTGGCTGAATGGACATTTCTAAGCACAGAATGAATGGAGTTCATTTAGAGGTCTTGCAAATGGACTCGGACTCTTTTCATGCATAATGGATTTCAGTAAGAACATTTAGGACAAACAACTTTTCTTTTTTTTTTTTTTTCTCTATTTAACCCTTTAAGTTAAAGGGAGAACGTGGTTATGATGGAAAAATCAGAATCTATTTGTTTTTGTTCCCCATTCAGTGATGGTACGCACACTCATTACACAAGAAATTAAGACAGCAAGATCACTCTGGAGGAAATCATCTCAATTTCTATGCCTAAAAATGAACTACAGCAGTCCTGGTGCATTAAACAGTAATTTAAAGGAAATCAACAATTAATATTATCACTTTGCAGGCCAACTTAATCTTGAACACCAGGTTGATAAGTTAATTATGCTACTAACACTTCTAGACTTTAGAAATCAGTTTTCTTGTGTTTACTCATGTGATGAAAGAAGTTACAATTCATAGATGCAGAAGGATGACAAAAGAAGGTGGAGTGACTGAAATTTCTAGTTTTTTTAATATTAGAAATCCAACCAGTGCTATTTGAACACATTAACATTCTTACAGGTTTGGGATTCCCCTTTGCTCATAGAGATGTAATTCACACTGTATATGTATATTTAAAGACCAAATCCAATCATGCATTTAAAATTAGTATGCACCTGCACCCTTTTCATCCCCTTCCTGTTTCTAAAAATATTTAACACCTTTTTTTCCCTAGAATTCACTGAGAAAAAAAAACAACAATTCCTTTCAAGAAACTATGTCAAATATAAGTAAGTTTGGAAAAGCTTCCTATTTTTTAGCTAATATTTTAACTTGTTTCCAAGGGAAATACTGTTACCTCACTGACTGAACTAAGCCAAATTATGCAGATTGGAAGAATGTGCAAAGCAATTACATTCCTACGGATTTTGTGAAAAACTGGTAGTTGTAAGAGACAAGGATACTGCAGTGAAAATATGGATAGGTCAAAGGACACAAATCCATGGGAAGTAGGCCTAATTAGTTATATTGTTATTCTGTCACAGTTACTCATCACTTTCTTGGTACTCTGGAGAACGCTGCCATCAAAACTGGAGTGAGAAAATACCCTGACAACCCATAAAATGATACAAAGATTATTAAGAAGGCAGAATCCTGTTCACAATGCAGTTGCTACAGGGGAAAAACCCCCAACACGCCAATCAGCAACACCTCCCCCAAGCCCTCAAAAATAGAAAATCAGCAACATCGCCACCCCTGACCTCACCAAATATGTAAAACAAGTAACAAACCCCACGTTGTTCCCCCTCCCAGATTTATGCACCATCTCAGCTCTCAGCCTCATTAAACTTTCCATTCTCCCCTGCAAAGCTGTAAAACTACAGTGAGAGATCCAAAGCACCAACAGTTTTTCAAAACAGATCCAGGATCTACTTTCTCTCCCTGCTTTCTCCCTCCCTTTGTGGAGAAGTGTGTCTTCATATTCTCTGTGAAATGTGAAACAATTATTCATTTGAATATATAAAAATGTCCTGTGACATGAATAACTTTGGCTACTTGAATTCAGCGGAATAACATTAGGAAAGTTCCTGTTGGTGAAACCCCAGCCAGAATATGTGGAGATCACATCAGAGATTAATGATCTTCTGACATCAGTACTTCAAGTATTCACTTAAGAACTCTCAAAAGCAAAAGCTCAAACATCCTTTTATCAATTTTTACACACTCGATGTGTATATATGGTATTGTATACCATTAACAGACTTGAAATACCTGATTCTATTAGTTTTATTTCTACTATTTCAACATCACATCAATGTAACACATCTTATGAATATATTGAATTTTTTGGTGTTCATATAGTTTGATTTCCTAATTAGCTTATGAGCAAAGGTGATGATAAAACATAAAATGCTGGCTAATACATAATGCAAACAAAGACACAACACATTTCAAGGTTAACTGCTAATCCATTCACAAAACCACATGCCTCTTCTATGGAAGGGCTCAAGGACAGACAATCCTTACTTGCTGTCCTTGCTGTCTTATATCCTCCTCCTAATTCTGTATTCATATGCTCCTCTGACAAGCTGACTCAGATTGTTAAATGACCAAAAAAGAGAACACAGTTTCAGAATTATTCATGAACCTGAATAATTCCTCAGAGGGGAAAACCCACTAAATTTTGGGAAAGGGATGGAGCAAAAGAAGATCCCCCTTTAGCAGCAGCAGTTAAGTAATTTGATTTAATAAATGCTTTTATTCAAATTTTAAAAAAAAATTAAAATCACAGTTGTGTCCTAGCCAATTAACAAATTATAAGAAAGACCTTCTCCATGAACTTTTCTCCTGGAGCCTTTCTTTCTATTATGTTCCCCAACACCATCCCTACAGCTGCTCTCAGACAAGCTGATAATTACCACAGCACTAGAAACCCAAGTGCTCTTACTGCCATAGTAAACTATTTGCCACGGTTTTATCTTAACAGGGTCACTTACTATGAAAATCCTGTGTAGCATCACAGGACAAAATATTCAAGCATCCTCTCTCTCCTGGAGTGTAGGGCTTTCCTCTGCAGCAGGTGAAATCAAAGTCAACCTCGCTATGAAGTTATTACACTCTACAATTTTCATGAGGCAACTAGAGAGTATTTCAAGTTAAGAGATCCAAGAAGTTTAATAACAATTACTTTTACATAATAACTTGGATAATTTATTCAGAGTACAAGACTGGCACCCAATGTGTATATAAAACAGGGCAGCTACTCCTGAGGGAATGGAGCCTGTAGAGACAATGGGCTTCTGGAAAAAATGGTAGGACACCATCAACAATAATAGAAAGACACGGAGCAGATTCACATTATATAACCAAAGGTTCCATAATTAGTCAGAACGAAAGCAGCACACACATTTATCTAAAACTTAGTCATTTAAGGCAAGTTTCTCTTGCCTCTGTAAAAGTTATTCGGATTATGAATGGTTTATTTTTTTTAATATGTAAATTTTACTTGGGTAGTGTTTCTCCTTCTTATTCTTTTGTTTGCTTGCTTGTTTGTCTGCTACATACGATCCACTGCTTAGTGCAAAGCTGTCACTCTGGAACTGTTTTTCCCCTGTGCGACTCAGAACACACTAACAGAATGCAATAACACGAGCAAAAAAAGTAAGCAAGCCTGATTTTAAACTCTGCAATTCTACTCAGGCAAGTCTACACAGGCAGCAAGAAACAAAATGCAGGAATACAGCCTTGCCTCAAGGCAAGAGGGTAAGAAAGAGCCATTACGTGTTTATTATGTATCCAAGGGAAAGGAAAGCCAGAATTGCTAGTTTTCTCTCTTCCTGAGAGGAAGGAAGAAATGGCAATGAGCCATTGTTGACAGAAGCACTCTATTCCCTCCATCCCAAAGAGGCTCTGACTGTAAAGGATAGTCAGATCATCTACTGTAAAATGACCACACATTTCTGTTCACTGGCTTACCGTTTTATCTCCTCAGGACCTTTAACAGGAAAGCAGTTGCAAGAGCAATTTCTCAGAATGTGTCTCATGGCAAACCCAGAAATTCTGCAAGTGGCATCTGCCATCAGTGGGATGCTATTGCTCTGATATGGCACCAATTCACTACTGTATTTCTGGCAGCAGAAATGCGCTATCACCCCAAAAATGCAAATATTTTTTCAGCAATAGTAAAGAGATTTCCACTGGAAAAGCGCCAACTATTTAAATTATTCATCTGTAGTGGTCAAATATTTTAATCATGCAGAACCTATCAATAAAATCTGGAAAGAGACCTATACATTTAAAAGGCAATTATGAATGTGTAATTCATGTAGAAATTTCATAAGCAGAGCAGCAGCACACATTTATTTAAATGCCTTTACAGACAGACTGCCAAATCTTGAAGCCTTTCTTTCACTCCACACTTTCCCACCACCGTGAGAACTATTTCTCATTAACAACCAAATTGGTTTCAGATGCTCTGCTATAAGATGTTACCTTAGAAACCATTTGGTAAAAGACTGTGGCTTCCTTCCATAGAAATCTCAAGCAGTGAAAAGGCAGATTTTCTGGCATAAATCAAATCCAATTTCTAGGGTTCACTAAACCTTTTCTCCTCAGAATAATGTTTTGTGACTAGATCTTAGCAGTTAATAGTGCACGAAGAATTGCTGGTGTGAACCAGTTTTAAATTATTTTCATTCTACTCCCTTTGTTAACTCAATTGAAATGACTTCCAGTACTTACCATACCTTGATAGAACCTCTAACTTCATAACTAATAAGGGTATTTACTATGTACGGCAAATAAACAAACTGAACAAAACCATCATTTCCTTCCTTTTTAAAACATGACCTTAGACTACTCTGATAAGGATGACATTAATTAATCAACATTAGACATTTGGAAATACTTCACAAATGAGACAAATACTACAAACGAGACAAACCTGTGACAATTTTTTTCTCTTCCATAAAACTTCCACAAAAAAGAAAGATCAAAAGAAAAAAAATATTAAGCCCATATTCTGTACTTAATTAGAACATTATCATAATCATTCCTGCTGCGAAAGGTTGAGTTAAAAATAAATTAAATAATTTATGATTATGCATAACCAACATATAATTACGTAGAGAGACAGCAAATTTAAGAAGTGTAGTTGAACATGAGACCCATAATTCAAAGCCACTTAAAATACTGTAAAGATAATATTATAGGAAAAATTATAAAAAGAACTGCGATTTGTAGTGACTCATAGCTCTACACAATGAAAATGTATGTACAAGAAGTACCATTGTGACATCCTAATTCAAGCTGATGGGTAATTTCTGACATCATAACAGTGCCCTTTCCTTGCAAAGTGCAATTGTGAATCATGACAGATCCTCCTTCTGCACTAGCACGTGACACTGCGGGGTCTGAGACTCGCTGTGTCCCACTGGTAACTGACTGCGCTCACGAGTTCCAGGGACAGCAATAACCCAGCTCCCCTCACTGCAAACTAAACTGAACAATACAGAATGTTTCTGATTAAATGCTTAATTTTCCCCACGTCATCTTAAGACTTTAAAATGCATTTTCTCGAAGTTTCTGAGACAAGTAACATCTCCTCTAGCCCCTCCTCTCACACTGCACATTCAGCCTTAGAACTTTATGCATTAGAATGCAAAGCACCTCCATTCAGGCATTAAGAATGAGAAACAGACCCTAAAGTTATGAAACTGCTGCAAAGCCACAATGATGGCTTTCCCCTTTCCCTCCCTTCTTCCCCTGCAACAAGGATTTTGTGTCACTCTCCGTGCTGTACTTTGCATAAGCATAAGAACTGAAGAGAGTTTAGGAATTAGTACCTCCTTTCTCCCCATTTGGTGGCAGGAGGAACTACTGCAATTCAGGTTACAGCAGCATGTGACATCACCATTCAATGCTGCCAAAACTATGTTAGCAAGCCCTGGCAAAGAAAAAGAGGTATGATGACTAAAATCTGCTACATGAAGGTTGAAAGATAAAGTTTAGCTTTTTTTTTTTTTTCCCCCACAAAGTCTGATGTAATTTTTTTACATTAAAGAAATATGGTGAAATGGAAAAATTACATACACTGGAGCTTGCTTCTCTCTTTATTTCAAATTGCTTACAAATCATTTATTCTTGGGCAATTAAGCTCGTAACATTTAGAAGTATTAATGGCAACAGAAAAGTTAAAAGCATACACGAGGTGCCACTGCTTATAGTGGTAAAAGTTTTAATTAATAAAGAGTGGTAGAAATCTACATGGATTTATTATTTAGACTTAGTGAAGGACATTTAAAATTCATCTGTGTCATATCAGCAACAGAGTGATTACCAAAAAGAATCCAGCATGAGAAAGGAAGATATTTTTCTCCTACTAAATCACAGTCTATACGCCATAATATAAATAAGGTAAAATCCCCAGCAAACATCTAAAAAAGCTGACCTCATCGGTTTGTAGGTGTACAGGAGAGCAGAGACAAAGCAGCAGTTTCCCTCAGAAATAAACAGAGAATGTTTCTGTACTGTGTACACTCTGATGGAAGCAAAAGTTGGCTCAGCATTTTGCTCCAGATGCATTTCAAAATGACATTTGTACACCATTCAGCCTTTTTTAAGGAATAAAACAGCACCAGGCTAGAAGTAGGTGAAGTTGGAAGAAAGCAAGGAACATAGCAGCTCACCAGTTTTAGCCAGGTTGGGAGAGGAAACTGCTCTGTTCCACTGTCTACAAATACCCAGCTGCCTGGGATATGGCCACATTCTGTACAGGAGAGAAGTTAAATATCTGGAGGCCCTCGAAGATCAAGTACAACTTCTCAAGGTCAGATCTACCGAAACAGTGCATGAATTGAGACAGAAAGATTTATAGAGGTGGCATTTTGTTCATCACAAGAGGCTATTAAGGCAACTCGGTAACCATGGGTGAGAAGCAAAGCCCCAACAGAATAAAAAAAAAAATGGTTCAGACATAAAACAAAGGGAAGAAATAAACAGCCAATTCTTATTACATGATAAGATTAATAGCAGGGAGTGCCACAGGTCTTGGTACCAGGACCACTGTTTCATAAATTTCCTTAAGAACCACAGCCATGAAGAAACAAGACCCATGAATTTACAAAAAGGCAGTAACAGTAGAAAATGAAGAAAAGTGAAGGCTTGAATCTACTGCCATTGAATTGAAAAGCAAAATCTCTTTTTATTCCAGTCCAGCAGGACTGGGTCTTTTTTTGACCACTGCTAAGTTTAAGAATGAAAATAAGCAACTCTAAGATTCATAATTAAGAAGTAGGTAACTGGATTAGTAATACATAATGGCATGTTAAAATACTTCCATCCAACATTAAGATTTAAATTTATGTGGCATTTTGATGAAAAAAAACCCCAAACACAACCTGATGCTATGAAAGTGGAGCAATCTGATTCTGTGCTTTTTGCCAGGAGGCCCATTTGTTGAGAAAAGAACTGGGAACAATACAACTCTTGAGTGGTTGCAATGCAAATGATGCAATGTCTTAATGCAATCAGCAAAGTAAAAATCAGTAAAAACTTACTTTTATGATTTATTTACTTAGAGAAGGGTACAGCAAAGTATCAGGAATGTTATCTGAAATGGAGACAGAGATATTGTAATGGTTTCCCTTCAGTCTGGAGGGATTGTGGGTGTGTGTGCATTACTTTCCCCCCAGGCTTTGGCTGTTTGACTAGAAGCTGCTCAGAGCGCTACCTGACTGCTCTCCTAGCTACAGCACCTACAAGAATGATGCTGTCCATTCTTGAATGACCTTCTGTAAATAACATTATTGCTACTGATAAAATACTCCCTGTATGTGACATGGGTAAGGCATGATGAGTATAAAGACTTGACTGTTTTATTTAGTAATTACCTGTCCTGATGCCCCTTCCCAAACAAGCATGTAATTAATTTTATACTTCAATAGGAGGGGATCATTAGAGAATTATTTTATCTCAAGTTGTTATTAATTCTAGCTGGTCCAAGGATTACATGGAAAGGAACTTCACACAAAAACATTCTATGAATTTTTGGTGTCACCAGCACATCTTTTCAAGAAATCACTGGCTACTTGACCAACGCACCTGAATTTAGTTATTACCATCCCAAAAAAAGCCCCAACAAAACAGCAAACATAAACAAAGACACACACACACACACAATCCTGTTCTAATGGGAATATAACTACCATGTAAAGGGGATGAAGAGAATTTCAACAGGAACTGCCAGAACAATCCTTAAGAGATTTCAACCAATCAGCACACGAGCTTGACAAAGGCGCTTCAGTTACAGAAAGAAAAGCCCTTGTGCCACTGAATTATAATCAAATGCTTTAGAGAGTAACATGTTCACTCCTCAGATTTATAAAAAAAGGAAGTGAGGGCTTCCTACTTAACAGAAGTAAGCATGAACAGTTCAAACTATGCCTTTTTCTTCAAAGGATGATCCTGTGTGCACCATTTTGACAAGTGATCCATGTTTGAGGACGCTGCTTTAGACAAGCACCAAGTATTCTGCAGTTCAGACTCTGTAAGAATGTGTAATTTTTTACTATAATACCAAGTCTCACCAACAGATTCTCAGACACATGTAGCTCCTATGAAAAGGTGTAACGACATCAACTTCTAAACAGCGTCACATTTTACATCAGTTATTTGCTGTGCACTTCTAAAACACTAATAAAGTCTTACAAACGTAACTATCTTTCTAGCAAGATAGTGAATGTATCCTTCTAAAGCAATCTAAAGCCACTATGAGGTAATGTACTCTCTGGGGAATAGATTTACACTTGAGACAAGTATTAGGGCCAAAATGCCAATTCGTTTTAGACTTAAGCCTGCTCCAGTTGAAAGCTGCCTTTGTTATGAAAATTGACCATAAACATGCCTGACCCTCTGCACATGAATAATGTTGGCTAACACAATTCTTAGGATTTAACCATAAGAAACATAAAGTTACCAGCAGTTTTTATAATCATACAACAAACAAGATAAAGATTATCTTTATTTGTTAAAACATTAGCTATACAACATATTTCTAACACAAAGGAGAGCTGCCTTGTAATAACTGGTTGGTGTCTCAGGAAAGTCAGCTTGTTTTACCACTGCCAGTAACTTGCCTTTTTGCTAGACAGAAGACACGATATGAAATTTTGGATGTACAGAATTTGGCACGTTAGTCCAAGTAACCCCTTCAGACTGAACACAAATTTTGCACGTTCCATGGCCTTCTGTGGTGTAAAAATTCATCTTTCTCACTAGAGATTTTAATGGAAATGGATCCTTCTCACTAAGAACAGTTTATTTAAGAGCATGGAGCCCGAGAAAGAGAATGGTAACCTAATGAAAGATCACTTAACTTCCTTCTCCTCGTCTCCCCTTTAGCATCAAACCTTGTCCAACTTAGTGAACTTCCTATACAAATGACAAATAAGCTGTGACCACGGAAACCCATTTAAAAAAAAAGGGAAACCAAACTAAAACCACCAGCACAAACACCTTTTGATAATTGAAGCTTGAACAGCAAGAAGAGGCATTTTTGACAGAATGCTATTCTAGGCTGTTGTTGCAGTCTCTTGAGTAACATGTTCTGGCCAAGAAACACATTACCTGTCTCCTACTTCAGCTCTCAGATACTACAACAGTTGTTTCATCACTTCGAAATAACTTGCATACTTATTTGAGTTGACACAACCGGATAGTTGAAACCATCTTTATGCATATTTAGCGTATTTATCTCTCTGAAGCTTTTAGAAAGATTATCTAGCAACAGAAGTAACATCTGTATCTATTAAAGTTGCATTTGATGGATCAGATAACAATTAAGACTGCATGTTTCAAGGGATAAGAAATGACAAACAAATCTTAAATCCTGCAGAAAATGCATTCTCTATTAGAAAAGTTCTCTACTTCATAGCCAAGTAAAGTTTTTGCACTGTAAATATTAGTTAATGCAGTAAGACTGTAACAAAAATAAGCTATTAATGTGGAAAAGAGCAGTTAAGTGAGAAGAACTACCGTAAAGATCCCATTGTGCGGGACTGCATATTGTGGTATTTATAGTGTGACCACAAATGCAAGCATGGCAAGTCCTGAACTCTTTTCCCCCCACTCTTTTCTGGAATTCTCAGCATTCTGCAGCATATATCAAGGATTTCTTAAAATTACCTGTCTGGTTCCTACCTATTACATAACTCTCAAAGATCTGCAGAATATATAAGGCAGTATGTTGTGTTACTCCAGCAAGACAAGAATAGGCAAGTGAAACCAAAGAACCAGATCCTGCTGTTCATGACACCACCACTGTAAGTTAAGTTCCTTGAAAGCCAAGAGAAGCTCCTTGAAAGCCATATCTGACACAAGTTACTGGGCCAAAAAAATTCAAACGTGATTCTCTTATATGCCACTAGCCATTTACTGTGGTATGAATTCAGGTTTAACAATAGACTACTCAGGACTTTCAGCAAAAGGACAGGGAACAGCTATGAGGTGGAGACTACAAAGGAGTCTTTCTGCACATCTACTTTTCAGTCAGTTTAGTCTTCCCGTAATCCAAGAAATGTATTACAATCTCCAGTAAAAACAAGGTGCTTCTGTAGATAGTCTGAAACACAGTTCAGCATATACTGAAACAATGCACATAAGATAACCAAGTCCATTCTCTGAAAATGACTATTTACATTATTTTTTCTTTAATTTTATATATATTAAAAAAAAAAATCTCCAAGAAAACTAAATTGGCCGTTAAGTGTTACAGGCTAAAATAACCAACCAACCCCTCAACAAAACCCTAAACCAAACTAAGAAACAAAAAAACAAAAGAAAGAAACCCAGTAATTTTTGAACAACATAAGTCCTTTTGCTCACTACCTAGTGACTGTGTAAGAGACAGGTGCATCAAATATTCTTCATTGTCAACCACCATTCCCTTGTGCCTCACAGATGCTGAGATTCCTGTACAGGCTCTCAGGTGCAGCAAGGTTAACTGTATCATGAAAGTACGCTCTAAACAAAAGCCTGCTCCCAAGCATCGTAAGAAAACACACCCAAACCACCGCACAACGCCCCGGGCCAGGTGGGAGGGCAGCGGTGCTGTCGTGCTGGGAGCTTACAGCTCCCCACCAGGCTGAGCTGGTCGTATTTAGCGCGAGGACGAAGCTTCACCCGGCAATACAGGAGCTCTTGGAGGAGTACCAGGCCTGCCCGGCTCATTGCGGCATTAGGCCCCGGTGCGGGCTACCCTGAGGCGAGTCCGGCTGCGGGCCAAGAGCAGGGCCGAACCTGCCGAGCCGGCCGGGCCAGGCCCCGGGGTGACCCCCGCCCTGTCACAACACCTCTGGCAAGGAGGCGGGCTCTGGCCGGGCCCGCCGCCACTTACCAAGCCCCAGCACCGGGATGCTGTGGCCGCTGGCGACCGGCACCACGGGGACACCGCCCGGCTCGGGCTTGCCCACCGATGCCATAGCCCGGCTGCAACCCGGGACTACAACTCCCGGCGGCCCCTGCGCCCCTTCGGCGCCGCGGGCAGCCGGGAGCCGGGCGAGAGGTGTCGGGAGCCGGGAAACGCGGAGGTGGGAGCCGGGATACGAGGAGCAGGGGGCCAGGCCGTACCCCAGACTTGGGGCCCGGTCCCGGCGAGCGGTGCGGCGTGCGGTGCCCCGGCTGATCCGGCTCCCGTTTCCCTCGTGAGGCAGGTGGCGGCTCGGCCGCGCTCCCCGAGCATGCTGTACCTGGTGGGGCTGGGCCTGGGGGATGCCAAGGACATCACGGTGAAGGGGCTGGAGGCGGTGCGGCGGTGCCGCAGGGTTTACCTGGAGGCCTACACGTCCGTGCTCACCGTGGGCAAGGAAGCGCTGGTAGGTCTGGCCACAGGGCCCGAGGCCACTTGTACCATGGAGCCAGGGACGTGCTGGGGCTGGTGGGTCCGTGGGAGAAAGTAGCGGTGCCTATTCTCGGGAGAAGTATGTGCGTGACCTTCACCTACTACGTTTTCTAGGAGAAATAGTTTTGCTACCTTGTAAAAAGACTGCAGCGAAAATGAAATGCTCCTTCCTACAACTGTTGGCACTAGTTTTCTTCTGAAAACCTACTAGTGTGTGCAGACCCTGAGATACTGAAGGACTTGGTTAGAAAAGTGCCTAATATGTTTATAAAAAACCCCCAAAAGTCATACCAGAAAAATTCATGTTTTGAAGCCCTGAACCTCTGTATCAACCTGAGGGGTTATGGCATGCCTGCTGGGAATAACAATTTGATTCTCAAATTTCCACATTTCCATGTGGGCCAAGCTGCCCCTCCGTGTTGGAACTCCCAAACCAGGCACAGTTCAGTCAGACATGGGCTGTTTAACAACACAGAGTGAAAGTTTTCATTAGTAGGCACACCTCGTGGAAGACAATGGTACTAAAAATGGGCAGATTGTAACTCTGAGGAGTTAATAGATGGTCACAGAGAGATAAAGTTTAATGCTGAAATAATACCAGAAAAGTAGCATACCTGCCCACAGACCAGAGATCTTGCCTCTGAAAAAGCTGATGCTGTCTGGGTCTTGGATGCTGCATGACCTTAATGTACCTGTATACACAGAGAGCATGTGAGACTTTTAGCTTGTAATCAGCATTGCATGGTTTCCAGATACAAGGTATGATAGAATACTGGGGGCCATCTCTGGTTTATCTGCTGTACGAAGATATGCTCTGTGGTTTTGTTTCTTTTCAGTACACTGAAGCAGTTTAAGTTGTAGTCAGTCCTTTTAAAACAAAATGTTCCTTTTTTGTGGTTGTTTGATAGTTGGAAAACTGCTAAATGGAAAGGATTACTTGGAGATTTTTACTTTGCAAAATGTGCATTTGTTATTAAAAAAAATTAATGGATTGCTATCCATCTAAAAATAAAACACTGATTAATAGAAAAATGCTGAACATAGTTGATGTAGTTTCTTGGGGTTTTCTTGTTATGTGTTTCTTATTGTTTTAAGTCTTTTGCAAAGCTTGAATTCCCAGAGATGAGATAACTGGGAAAAGAGATCAATAAAAACTAAGTAAAAGACGTCTTACCTGAAACCACCTAAGAGGGAATATAGGAATTAAAGAATACAGTCCAGTTTACATACAAGTACGATGCTGAATGGTCTATTTAGTAATGTGAAAGTCAGTCTCTCCTCAGGACTGTGGAAAGTGATGGGAAGGCTCTCAAGAAGTTAAGAGTAGATCTTTTCCTGTGGAGACTTCCTAGAAATCCTCTTGTGCTAATGCTGTTAAAACCAGGTCTTAAAATTCAAATTATGTGACTTGCTTAGTTTATCTGGTTGGCCTAGAATGTATGTTAAAAGTTATTTGATGCTGACCATCCAAACTGGCCTGAGTTTGGTGAAAGAACTGTTTGGACCCGGTGACCTCCCAGTAAGTCTACAGTTTACTTTATGCCAGGAGATTGCTTTTTATGTATTCGCTAATTAGCATGCTTTGATTAGTATTGTGGAGCAGTCTCGAAGCATGCAAATAGATTCCCTTGGATGAAGCCAAACTGAAAGGTGTGTTCCTGGGACTGCACCCAATCTGTACTGGAGTGTGCATTTGCTCACAGTGTTGGGCCAAAGCCAGCCTGGTGCAATGGTAGCCCCCCGAGAGGGAGGTGTAGTGTTGTTGAGGAGTGCTCTGCTTTAGACATCAGCTCCTGTTGTGCTGATGTGCATCTGGGCTAAGATGCCTGATGAAAACCAATGGGGTGTCAAAATTGGCTGCAGTTGGTTTAGTGTAGATGTCACCCTGGAGTAATGCTGACTGTCAACCGTTCCGAATCACAGATACAAGATTTGCTTATACGTTTATTTGGTCCCCTTTCTGGTGAGTCTGTTCAGGTTGCAGTCTATTTCACGAGGTAAATAATATCCTGATTTTATAGAGTTAGGAAAACTTATCCAAAAATAGGCAGGAATTCATCTTCAGGAAAGGGAATGTAACCAGGGTACAGAGGTCCCATACCTATTACTCTTTAACTATGGGATGGATTTTTTTATGGAAGCACTGCTCTGCCTCTGTACAGGTATGATAGTTGTCTCGTCAATTCACTGTTCTGTGTGGGCAAAGAAGTCACAGAAGTCAGAGGAAAACCTTTCTGGGCTGTAAGTGACTTTAATAGTTTTATCAATTTATTAATATTCATAATACCACACAAATTTGCTGACTACTACTTAGAACAGAAACACCTTGCTTGGTCTTTGCCCTGGAAAAAAACTGATCATGTAAAGACCATGTAAAAGGCATGGTGACACATGACATGACAGATATTTTCAGTATGATCAGAAAACATGTTCTGGAACTAACTGAACTTTCATTACATACGTGGAGTTGATTCTGGAAATAAATGCATTTAAAACATACAAAGAGACCGTGTGTACTGAGCTGCTGAAGGAACGTGAAGGACATGATCAAATACATGTTTACCTGTATACATGGTAAAGTATTTCTTAAAGAGAGCTCAAGATGAAGGATTAATATGAAGTCATTCCTTAGATGTGGTTAGTTAAACTGTTCTAAGGAAAAATCTGAAAGAACAGGTTGTGGTATAGCTAGCATGGTATTTGTATCTGGTTTGATGCCAGTATTATAAGGAGCCTAAGAGCTGGGCTCCGGCTGTGAGAGGGGATGCCTTAAATACTGCAGCCAGTTGAACTCTACCTGGAGTCCACCCAGCTACCCTCAGTGTGCAGGTGTGATTGAGTTACTTTTGGTGCAGCTCCTGAACTGACACAGAAGGCATGAAAAACCAAGTCAGCATCAGGATAAAGTGGTTCACTAAATTCTGTCAGCTCAGGAGCTGCTTTATGGGAAGCTCAGGTGTTCATGCAAGCAGAGGCAAGGTTCTCCAACACATGGGGCAGACTGCTGGGGAGAATAATAAAGTTAGCTATTCCACTGTCCATTGTCTGTGTTCCTGAGTGAGCAGCCAGAGAGATGCAAAAACATTCCTTGGTGTCTCATTTTAATGTCTATTATTAATTTCAATTCCTAGGAAGAGTTTTATGGAAAAGAATTGATTTTAGCTGACCGAGAAATGGTGGAACAAGAAGCAGATAGCCTTTTAAAAGAAGCTGATGTTTGTGATGTCGCATTTCTTGTGGTTGGTGATCCTTTTGGGTAAGACAAAACAACATTTTAATTATTGCTGTAGCTTGATCACTGTTTTTCCAATAGGAAGAAGCCAACTCTGTAACTGTAATTCTTTATGAGGGAACTGATTTTCAGTTTTTATGTCTGTATATGCCTTATTGTATTAAAAATATACATACAGTTGTCTACACTTTATCTTGTTTTGGAGTTTCCTCTCCCAGATGCCCATTATAGATAGGGATGTGGACCCTCCAGGGTGTATGAACCTTTCCTTCAACAGACACTTACTATTTCATTCATTATCATTTTATTCTCTGTGCTAGCTTTTATAACGAACACCTTGTCTCATGATTTGTCTGCTAACAAAAGAAATTCTAGGTTATCACATAAATATGTCCTGTTTTGGGGGAGTACTCTTTTAGTTGCTGTTTGTACTTATAAACTGCAGCTTTTATGCTCAGTTGTTTTAGAATGAATACAGATTATTGGTTGTACAGTTCATCTGCTTTGATAAATGCTAGTTTTTAAAATCACTTATGTTGTTATAAATGTCTTCCCATGTTGGTTTATTAGGCCTTTTGTTTCCACTTTTTATTCCTGCTGGAAAGTATAGTGTTTTTCTATGACCAGAAGGATCTCCTTATGTGTCTTTGGTCAGGCATCATCAATCTGTAATGTCAAGCCATGCAGAAGAGCTTTTTGTCTCCAGCTGGTGATTCAAGATTTATACCACAGTGTTAAGGGGCACAAGAAAAAAGAAATCTGAGCACCTTATTTGTGAGTGAAAAAAATGGAGTTTATGAAAAAGGGGAGCAATGTGCACATCTGTCAAAAGCGGATAATTTATGTAAATACAGGTTGAAGGCAATTGGCAAGAGAATATCATATTTGAACTGATTATGGACAGATGACCGTGTATTTCAGAAATACTAATTATACTTGCATTCCATGTTTACATTAAAACCAGGATTCATGCAGAGAGTAGAACCACGCTGCCTGCACCCTTGTGCTGTGATCCAGTGACTGAAATAAGTATACAAGATGAAAAAAACAAACCACATGTGTTGAAATGTAGTTGCTACTTGTAAGCAGTATTCTGATCTGCTTCAGTTATCATTATTGTCAGTGTCAAAATACTTCAGTTCTGGTTGTCATACTGCTTAATTGTAAAAAACTACCATTTTTTTTGAATGAGTTGCTTCTCTCTATGTTCTTAGCTCTTTATATTGCAGCTAGAACTGCTCCTGTGCTCACACAGGGCCCCAAGAATTTAGGGATTTGCGAGGTTACTAGGAAAGAGTACTGAATGTTTCTGTCCTAAGAGAGGCCGTAGGGGAGGAGGATAGAAGCCACATGATTTGCAGCTGATCATAGACTTTCAAGCATATTGCAGGTGAGCAGAGTGATTATAATGGTTAAAGCAATAAAGCAGGCTGTGCCCTGTCACCCTCACTGTTCTCTACAAGTTTTTATCTGCATCTGTGCTCACATCCATGGATGTGCTACAAGAACCTGACAATTTTAGTAGAACAGTGGAAAGCCCGCTGCTCTAGGCTGGTGTTAACACTGGTATTTTCACTACCCATAAAACTTCAAGTCTGTATCAGTGACAGAAAATACTGCTATAGTTTTGAGTGTGGAGGGATGACTCCGTGAAGCTTTTCCTGGTATTAGCTGAGTGTTCATGAGGGCACTTCTGCTTTTAGCTACAGTCATTACAGATGGATCTACTGGGAGAAAAGAAATACTGGCTGGAGCAAATTTCAGTGAATAAAGCCAGCTGATCCCTTGGTCAGTATTAGCATAACCACAAAATTCTCCAGTGCTCCTCGTCCTTTGTATGTGCAGGGAATAACATAAGGCTGTAAAACCAGTCTCCTCTTCTCTTAGAACAGACATTCTTAAATCACCTTTGCTTCTGGAATTCAGGAGCAATGTTTGTTTACTAACTAAAGCGTTGGTTTAGATCACTGCAGTCTCCTAGTTCTGGGAGCCTGTTTGCATAAGAGTCTCAGATTTCCCAAATTCAGATTCCTCTTTTTTTTTTTTTTTTTTTCCCTTCAGTGAAATCGATTTCTTTTTAAAATTATTGATCTTTACAGCCTTGCCAGCTGCTGCCACATTTGTGTTCCAGTGTGAAGCACCTGATCTGCTGACTGGTGCTGGTCAGATACACAGCATCAAAATTACCAGGCTAAAATCAGGGGAATTCTGTTAGGGTAACTGAACAAGGCCAGGGTGAAAGCAATTTTCCTAGTTCATTGTTCTGATGGCCATGTGTTATTTCTTTCCTTCCTTCTTTGGAATGGCTGTGCAGAAGTGTGTGGTGCATCTTGGGAATGAGATTTCTAAGGTCATTGAGCAGGTTTGATAAATCTAGGCAAGGGGTAGGTGCATTTTCATATTTCACACACATATAGGCATACATACAAGCAAAACACATATGTAAACATTGTCGCAGTTCAAAGATGTGCTCAATCTATGTGTATTCACCATTTTAGAACGGCTCTAATCTCAACTGCATAACTGCAAACCCAGCAATTCTTGCAGAGGTCAATCACTGCAAGGTGCTAATTGAGCCTTAGACCTAGAGCCAAATGTAGCTCTGTTTGAAACTCAACTATAATATTCTTAACTCTTTCAGAATAAACTTGATCACTCAGATTTAGGCATTGTTAATTTGAGTAATCTGGATTAAATATTATAAAAGTTTACTTCTGCATGTTCAGAATTCTTGTCTGAGCATGGGGCTTTCCTGGCACGCACTGGTGCAGATGAGAGAGGGCCTGGCTGTGCAGCCAGTAACAAAATCCTGGAGTTTTGTGGAAGTTTGTGCCAAATAGAGTTGACCTTTACAGTTCAACACATGTTCAACAGACACCTGCAGAAGACAAAGGATAAATGGAATCCTTTTCAAGGACTTGCCAAGGCTACTTTGTTGTAATAGTGTTACAGTTTTAATGATGCCAGAAAGCTGCAAAGAGCTGTAATAACCAGAGGATGCCTGGCATTTCAGCTGGGGAAGATGACATATGGAAGCCTTATTGGAGTTTTTACTTTCCTGTAACAATTGGGTTGTTGTTGCCATTTTGCCACCTCTGCATTGCCCTTGTTGTGAAGGGCTTAATTTTACTTCCAAAACAAGCGACAATGCTAGTAAAACTTTGTAACTTCATATTTTCAATCTCTAATTCCTTTCTTTTCTTACCACAGGGCCACAACACACAGTGATTTAGTGCTACGGGCAGTAAAACTGGGGATTCCTTACAAGGTCATTCATAATGCTTCAATAATGAATGCAGTGGGCTGCTGTGGTTTACAGGTAAGATTTCTGTATATGCATATACGTTATTTCACAGCTGCTAAGCTTAGAATTGGTGAGCTCTTCTGCTCCTGGGACAGTTCATCTTGAAGTCTCAGCTTTGAAGATCGGTACCAACTGTACACTTGATGTTAGAATTTTTTAACACTTCCTTTTAGCATGCTACATGTCAGCAAAAGCCCCTTTTGGTGAGCTCATATGAAAATGAATAATAACACTTCTGTTCTCTGCTTTCTAACTTCCCTCTGCCCCAGGAGCTTTTGGTATTATAAGTTGTTTTACAGATAAAGCTTTGCTCATGTTTGCTTCGTTCTACTACTGATGGTAGTATCAGGTATCAGGTAATACCTGATAAGTTTATTCTTAAAGAATGTTGTTATCCTGCAGAGAAATATGCTGATCTTGTGATATAAGAAATACATGCACAAGCCTGCATATATATCTAACTCAGATCATAATTAATTCCAAAGTCTTGAATATGATGAACTCTTTCTCTAATAAGTTTGATCTGTCTCCACTTTCTGCCCATCTGATGAGCAAGGAGAGACTTGCCTAGCCAAGGACTGGTAAAACAAATAACAGTTTTTGTTCGTCTTGAATGGCTGAAGTGGAAAAGGCCTAGTGTTCCCCAAGAAAATACTTCCTTTTACACATGTGTAAGTCCATTATTACTTTTCCTGCATGAAAGATATTATGTCAGTGTAGAAATCATAACTAATCACATATAAATTAGATGAAGCCTCCCCCTCTTGTTTTCATTCATCACTTTAACATAGAGCCTGTTCTCTCAAGGTTCAGCATGGTTTCCTGTGTATGGCACCCCCTAAACCAAGTTCCCACTTTACCAAAGCCAAGAGCAAACGCAGGAATGTAAATGTACTACAGACAAGTTGAAAGTTTGAACAATAACTTTCCATCATCTTTTAATTTCAGCAAACCCCCGGTAGCTTCAAATTTCCACTTACAAACTCCAATACTCCAAACTCCATTCAAATAATAATGCTGGCCAACAGCAGAAAATCTGTTGAGCAATGAGTTTGGGTATTATCTTTGGTTTTGATTAGAAATCTGAGTGCCGTGTCTGACCTGGCTTAAAACCAGTACAGTGACACCTGTCCTGATAGCTGATGCTAAAGGGAATGCAGCACAGCATTCACATTCTTTGTAATTCTTCTTGTGAGCACTTTCTTAGTGATACCTGTCCATTGCTGCAAGACTTGGGCAAAATTATCTTTTAGGAAGAAAATAGATTTCTTGGTGTGTAAAATCTACATGTATGGCAGACAGACAGCAGCTGTCGCATGACTGCACTTACTGGGGTGGGTAACACAAGAGTTGGGGCTGGGGCTCACCCTTTCCCTTTTGGCTTGATGCTGGTGCAAAGTTTGCTTCTGCTGTCAGGCTGTTGACTAGTTTCTACTACTTGCTCTCTTTTTTACTGTTCTTTTACATTCATTAGGAAGGAAGATGCAAAGCCCAAAGAGTTTTCTAAGTTTTCTGAAAGTTTGCTTTCCCCACAATTCAGCCAGGCATAGGAAGGAGGAGTATAGAGCTTTTAGTTAATCGAAAAAAAGACCAGAAACCTAACATGAATATACTGTAGACCAGCTATAAGATTTTTCACATACGCAGAGTTTTGGAGATTGGATTGCTATTTCCTTATCCCATGCTGAAGGGAACAGACCATAAAGGAAATGTGATGTTATTCACTCTGGCATTAGTCCTGTTTTCTATTCTGGCTTGGGAGGGGCTGCCTTCTCATAAGTCAACATTTCTGTTGTCGTATAAACTGTCTTAGGAAATAGTGATCATATTACCAGACAGAATATAACCAGTTGTATGTTAAATTCTTGATCACTCCTTACAAAACAGAAGGAGAGGGGTATCTTACCAAAAAGCGGCCTTTGATTTAATTAGAGTTGTGGTGGAAGTTTATAATTTCTTTCAAAAGTCTTTATGTTCATGGCTGTCTCCTGCCATCAATTTAGGTTTAGAGTTATTGTGTCTCAAATTGCAAAGTTCCTGTCAAGTATAGGAGGGATTCCTCTTTTGCTTCAGCACAGAAAAGGCTTTGCTTTTTTTTTTTGTTTTAATCTGATTGTTATACAAACCCTCTCTCTTTCTTAGCAGAGAAAAACAGGAAACACCTTTATACGCTGTTCTGAGAGCCATGTGTGTAGCGAGCTGTAACTGCTGATTAGGCCATCAGTGAAATGCAGCTACAGCACAGTCTGGTCACAAAAGAACAGCTCTGGTCATCAGAGCAATGTTTCTGTGCAGCCAACAGCATTCTGGTAGTGGTGCAGTTTTCCTGTACAGTGATTTAGTGAAGTTGGTCGAGCATTAGTGATGGTTTGTTACCTTCATTTCATAGTTGTAAGTTCTTGCCAAGTAATAAAAGGGGGTGCATATCTATTTTCAGATACTGTTTTTTTTAAACTGTCTTGCTCATTTAACAGAATTAGTGCAGTCATTTTGGAAGATTGAAGAAAAGAGAGGGGTTTTAATTTTGAAAACTAAACTTGAACTTCTTGGAAGCTCTAACAGATTTATAAACTGAGCTAGGATAGTATAACTTAGCAAAGGGTTAGTCTGACTGTGCCCTCTGATTTGCTGTGCCTCCCTCTTTAACACTGCTCTTGCTGTGCTTCAGTGTGCCAGACTTTTTCTTTCCAAGGCTGAAGAAGCTATTTTCCCTTAAAAACAAATGGACACAGTTATGGGACAGAAGCCAGGAAAAGTGCTCACGTGTCAGTGCCTCTTAGCATGTTCTCCGCAGCTTCACCTCCCTTGTCTGGAGTCTGCCATGTGGGTGTGTTTGTCACTGACTGCTGTTGTAGTGGGGAACAACCACCAGTGAGGACAGTCAGGCACTTTGGTATCTGCACACGCTGCCAGGGAAGCACAGGCTTTACCTGTACCCACACTCAGTTTTTCAGAATAAAGCTGATTGCTATGGCGCTTAGCCCTTGAATAAAGAGGCAGGAAACTCAGGATCTCGAGTTTGCTTTTTTTTCCTTCCTTCCTAATCTGCGTGACCTCTGGGTTAGTTTGAGCAGGTCACTGACCAGGGTGGTGCTCTCAGGACAAACTTCTCTCTGATCCAGTGCTGGTAACATGTCCTTGAGGTAGAAGTATTGATGGTCAATCACATCAGGAAGATTCTGCATCATGCTGACCTATGGTGCATGTGAAGGAATTGATGCAACTTGAAATGGCTTGAGATGAAGGCATTAACGTAATAAAAGAGGATTGAGAACTGAAGTGCAAAGCTGGCGGCAAGTCACAGGATGAGATAAAAGACTAAAATGAGATGCTAATTTCTGAACGGTGTTGCTCCTTTTGAAAGCATTTGCTTTATATTTTGGTTGGGTAGCTAGGATAAAAACATGTTATAGCAAAGAGCTGCCTTTCTTTTGAGATTGGACCCACTTTCCACCTGAATAGCTTCAGAACAAACATCTGCATGCGCCCTTGTTTCTTTCAGTGACACATCTCAGGTTTTTGTTTGCAGTTCAGTTAATTCTTGTAAGGCAATTACAGTTACAAAATAGAAAATAGTCTTTTTGCTACCAGCTGATCACTTAAATGCGAAAGTAATGCTTACTGTGTTATTTTTGAGTTTTTACTGAACAGGGGAGTACATTTCCAGTGTCAAGCTGAAAAATATTACTTGAAGATGAGGAAGCTGAAGGACTATAATTAATCACTGTGCTTATAGTCAAATAGAAACCCTGTAGTAGTTGCAGGAGTGAAGCCTCTGGGTTCTACCCTCTCCCTGTGCCTTAATCTTCAAAACCACTCTTTGCTCTAATAGGAGGGACTTTACACAAAATGACTGACTGTTAAAATACACTGTTTTCCATCACTAGTTGTTTTTTTTCAGTTACTACCAGCTTCTGAGCCTTTAAGAAGTTGGCATTTGTTTCTTAACTCAATTAAAGGTTAAATCACTGCTAGCTACACTACTTCATTACTCGCAATTGCTGTCCAACTTAGTGCCATTTGTCACTAGAAAACATGACCCAGAAACATCTATTTAATCAAGTGTGGGGTTTTTTTTTCTTTTAGATATCTTCATTTCGTGTTAGTAACCTAAGTCACCAGGGTAGGAAGGAAACATTGCTTGATATTGGTGGAAAGAATCTTAGAAGGTTATTAAAGATAAGGTGACATTACTTTAGGGGGAGAATGCTCTCCTATTCAACTCCACATTTGCTTGTGGAGTTTCTCAGTATTTTGATAGCTGAATTTTGTTCTGCTTGTGAAGTGGCTATTTCCTAAGCAGATATAAGAGGCAGCCATAGAAAAATGTGCTCATCCCTTCAAGTGATTTTATGCGATTTGTCTCAGCTGCCTTCTGAAGACTGCAGTTATGTGGAGTGAGTTTCCCTCAGCCAAATGTGTTTCTTTTCTCTCTGGCATGTGGTAAGGAGACTGGAGGTTTTTGGGACAGCTGGGTTGATCTCTTGGCTTGCAGTACGAAAAGGAGTCAAAGCCACATATATGTGAATGGTAAAACGTTTCAATTTCATGTGAAGGTTCTCATGAGAGGCATTTGAAGTTGTAAAGGTCTGTGATGCTAAATAAGGTAGTGTAAAGGGCTAGAGCTAGGCTTGTGGTTGTTTCATATGACCAATTCCAAGCAAAAGTGAAGGCTGAGTGATTCTTGCTACCTCTTTGTTGACAACTGCACTACTTCTTAAGCTGTTATCAAGCAACAAGATAAATAATACAAAGAGCAGTAGGAGCCCTTTAATTTGATGTATATGGTCTGGAGGGTTGTTAACAGGTTAGGGAGAATAAAGGGAAAATCTGACTCCTTAGGTTCCTTATCTTTGAGGATGAACATTGCATAGCATCACGTCAGAAGCCCCATGACAAAGATAAAGAAACTGTGTCTTAGCTTTTCTGGGTATGTTCATTGGGATCTGTCAGGAAGTAACCTGGGATAATGCAAGGTGCTCTGCAATCCCCAAATTCCACTGAGGAGTAGGCTTAGGAGAAGAAGCCTCTTAGTTCCTCCTAGTGGGTTGTGATTAGGCTGTGAAGAGTCTGAATTTGCAGAATTTACCTGTCTTATGGGAACCATCTGCAGTGTAAGCTGTGACCACGTCAGCACAGAACACAGCTCAGTAGCATTTCAGTCCTGCAGGGTTTCAGGTGTTTGGTTGTGTATGGTGGCAGGTCTGAAGAATGCAGTGACTCCTTTTTACCTTCTCCCCCAGACATGTGACCACTTCTGAAGCTATTTGAAATTTTAGGAAAGGAGGTAGGTTCATAACTGAAAAAGCGCTGTGTCACCATTGCAGCTGATACAGCAATAATTCTCGGAAAGATGCTGTAAAAATAGATGTCTGTATTTTGAAATGTTTACTTCTTGGTTTCTCTGCAGCTGTTGGCCAACTGACCTTTAATATTATTTTGCATCTTCTCTCCCGCTTGCTTTAGTGATTTTTAGAGGGGATGGTGAATCTTCCTTTTTTAATTTCCCTATTTAGTCTCAGCTTGTTCTGTCTTTTATGCCCTAAATTTTTGTGGTGATTGGCCACACCACTGTTTTAAGTGAGGACAGTTGATCAGGACAGTTTCAGGTATCTGATATCATTCAGACTGGCCTTTAAGAAAGCAGCTGAGCAGTTTCATTGAAATTCCACTTGCATGCAGGCTCTCCGAGGTAAGTTCATGGTACAACACTTTTTCTCTCACAGTTTATTGTGGCCTCTCGATTTGCAATCAATTCTGCTTGTATAAACAAGAAGTAAAATAAGACATATCATTAATACAAGGGTTAAAACACTAACTGAAAACAAGCACCAAAAGTTGTCAATCATTCTTTCATATCATGTGTGTAAATAAAATAGGAAATTCTAGCTTGTTCTGAGATGATGTAACTGTGAGTTGAAGAACAATTTTCCTACAGCATCTTGTGAGGCAGAAAACTAGCAGCAGGGCATTGCCTCAGAGTCAAGAGTTCTGGCTTCCTTTCCTGACTCGAGCTATTGCATTGCAAAATTTAAGTGCACAAAGTTTTGCTTAAGCCAGTTACTACTTGGGGGGGTGGGGAGGAGAGATATTTCCAAAGACTGAAGTCTTTCAAAATGACCTTTTGAAACCTTTCTGTGAAGTTTTTGAGCATTGAGGAGAAGGCAAGAAGTTCAGTTTCCAAGCCGAAAACATGAAATATCTGTCCAACCATTTCATCGCGCCCCTTTGGAATTCTGGCACGTTCGTGCCTGAGCGGAATGTAGGCTCTCTAACAAATCTGCTCATCAGCGCAAATGTGATCAGCCTGAGAGGTTTTGGCTTGTGCAGAACACGCAGAGCCCACTCCTAAATCCCAGGTGCTTCATGCAGAGTGCAGCACACAGAAGTTGGCTGGGAAATTTCATTGCTTTTGCCTCTCCTTAGAGCTGTGCCAGCCACCACGCAGCCTGATCTTGTCACTCAAATACACACAGCTCATCATCTTACTAAACCTGTGAACAGTCTCAAAGCATGGCATTAATCCTTAGTTGTGTTGTAATACTCCTTGGTTAACAAACAGGTCAGCTTTATTTCAGTAGCAAGCATGATTCCTGGAATTTTCGCGCCGTATGCAGCCTTTTGTGGTTGGTGGAAGGAATGTTTTTTTAATTTCAGTGGGTTTTTTCTTTAGTGGTCCTGCTATCTTCTGTAACTCCTGAATGCTGAGGATAATAGTGGAATTGTTGGCATTTACTGCTCTCTCTGCAGCAAGGCTTTTCTGGAAAGTCAGATACTTCATGCACAAGTTCAAGAGGTAGAAATTAGAACACAGTAGAGGAAACTTAATTAGGAACAAATTGAATTCTGCATGAGGTACAGGGAGAGTGTTTGAAGTGTAAGTTCTGATACAGTCGTGTTCCTTCTTTGATGCAGGCGTGCCCTGGTGGAAGAGCAGTTCCTATGTTTGCTTAAATGTCACACATCTGCAGAGATCAAATACTGGATGAGAAAGAAATATTGGTTTGTGTCTTTAGAAGTGTTTGTAAGGTAACTGGTTATAAGTATTCAAGCACAACAGAGGTATCCACTTGCTGCTTCAGTTCTTCAGCATTCACATTGATGGTGATCCCTCCATGGTGATTGAGGGAGTTTCCAAAGTAGTATTCCTCCCTCTTTAATTTAAAGTAAAAATATGTGTGCTTTTGTGCTAGGAAATCTATTCTTCACAAGTTTAGTTAATAGAGGTATATAAACTGCAAAGGCATTTCTAGGAGGTCAATAAAATATGCCCCACTCTATCTAATTGGTGTAGAAACTGCTTTTATATTCTCCAGGTGCTGAGAAAACAGGTGTGTTTTTTTGAGACTGTAAGTGCAGTTTCCTGTGATATCACTACTTCATGAAGGTGTTCTGAAGTTATTTCTGCTGAATAGACAGGCAATTTCCAACAAAAATGTTTTACTGTTTTCTGACATCCAGGCTTCAGTATTAATGCAAAACCCAGTAAACAAAGGACAGATCCAGTGAATCCAACTGGCAGGGCTTGTACAAAAAAGGATAACTTGCTTAACTTCTTGTTGGCAAAGAGGATGGAGAATCTTTGTAATGAATAATGGAACAGAGAACGATAACGATCGGAACAAGCACTGTAGGGTATGAAGTTGAATGTGCAACTCATTCTTAACATGGCAGAGTAGCTTAGAAGTTCTGGTTCCCAACAAAATACCTATCAGATAGTAACATTTTGCCTGTTTCTGCACATCCTTTACTAAAAGGCAGGGGTAGAAGTTTCTCTTTCTCCCCTACACTGTTAGAGCATCTGGGAGCAAGATACCTTTAATCGCATTGGTAGTGTTTCTGCAGTCTTCCACAAGTGCTGGTACCAACCTAAGTGCTTTCCATCAGTCACCTGAAACCACTGCAGCCACTTCCCAAAAGCAGCAGTCCTCATTCAGGACAGAAAGTGGCCTCAATTGACCTTAAATCTTACCTTGTCCCTTTGGCATTTTGATAACCTAAGGAAGAGAAACTAATCTGTACTAATCTTGTACTAATACTCTTTCTACAGATTTGGTACAAAATGGGAAAGGGTTCTAGGCAGCCATATGAAAAATGGGCAAAGCATAGCTTGATTTTTTTTTTTTTTTTTTTTGGCCTTTTCTAGAGCACAGCTTTGAAATAGCTAACAGGTTACTTCAGGAGCAATTTGTTTGGTTCAACCTGTACTTACTTTACTGGAAGAACCTTTAGGTTGTGAAATGTACACAGTGTGTTCTTGTCCTCTGCTAGAATGAAATATTTAAAAGAGGAAATGTTTTCAGTTTTCTTCCAGGAATCTCTGAATAAATTTTATCAGCATGAATGGTTAAAATTTGAGCTTTTGATCCCTTGAAAACAAACGTGTTTCTGCTTTGATTCAAGTTCTGCTCTACCAGCATAAAGGAGTTAAAACCACAACCTAATGCCACAGTAACATAAGTATGTATAGGGGAATCCCCACATGGCACGGGGCTGCCACAGCTGCTTCTACACAGGGTCCTCTGCCAAAGCACACACAGTGCCTGTGTCTCCTGTTGTGGGCTTGGAAGAGCGTTTGTTCCTTCCAGGAGTACAGAGAAAGTGGGAAGGGTAGTCCATATAGCTGTTGTTTCTCTGGTGGGCTTGAGTACACAAGAGTATTGGCAAGCTGTAAAATCCATCTGGGATGGCCCCATTCCAGAGCTGAATCACCCAAAATTCATGCATGGTTTTCCCCTGTTTCAGGGCAAAAACTGCTTCCAAGCCAAATATTGCCTTAGGTTACGTATGACTTTCACTTTTGCATCACCAGAGATGATTAGCAAGACTGTTGCTTCAAATGTCTTCACCAAGATTAGGGACTTACAGTAATGAATGTGTTAAGACTGAGAACAGAGTCAGTGAATACACCTGACATAGAATCTGCTAGCAATATTCTTCTTACCGTATGTGCACAAACCATGTTGCACCTCTCTGCTTCCTGCACAATCTGTCTTCACATCTTCACATCCACTCTCTCCTCAGACTGTAACTTCTTTTGCCTGCTAGAGCTTTCATCTGAAGCAAAATGCCATTTTTATATAAACACTACTGTATCAGTAGAATCAAAACATTGAATTATGGTGTTATTCGAAGCTGTCTAGCCTTAAGCAAAGTAAGAAATAACAAATAATAAATTTGGTGCTAATCTTACAAAGTTTTTGCCTTTTAAAGGACTTCAGAATTAAGTAACAATAGAAAGCATATTAAAATTTCCTTAATATGCATTGGAAAGGTGAATGCAGAGATAGGTAAAAACTTTATGGGTTTTAAAACATTACTTGTCCTTTACCATTATTGCTCGCTCTTTTTTTTTTTCTTTTTTT
>VZRN01005387.1:1046818-1078120 GCA_013397935.1 Dasyornis broadbenti
TTTTTATTGCACATGTGTGTTACTGCATTTGCTCTGTTTTACAGTTGTACAATTTTGGAGAGGCCGTTTCCATAGTGTTCTGGACAGACACATGGAAGCCGGAAAGCTTCTTTGACAAGATTGAGAAGAACAGGCAGAATGGAATGCACACCCTGTGCTTACTCGGTGAGCAGCAGCCACTCTCCTGCCGTGCCCAGAGGCAACAGTGACAGCCACGGGGTACTGTCTGTGATTCCACAAATGTCCTTAGCTAACATGGATCTGTGAAAATGTGCCAAAAATTATTATATTAGTGCATGCATGCTTAGAGTCAGTTCTGCCATTGTTCATGCTACAGTGGCCAGGAATTTCTTAATTCCTCTTCAGAAAATCCGTAACGATGCCATTGTAGAAGGCAGATAGGAGCAGGAGGCCCACTTTTCCACTGCAGTTCATTAATATTTTAAGCTAGATCTGGCTCAGGATCCAAAGCAGATTGTAGTCACTAGCAGCTATCTTTTATTAACTTAATTAAATCAACACACTTTCTGGGGAGCTAAATTGTACATTTAAACACAGTTCTATCTTGTAAGGTGATAGTCTTTTTCCTATATTACCTTAAGGATTTTTTGGCAAAAGGCAATTTTGATGTGAGAAGCTTCAGTGCTGTAAAACCTCCTTGCTAGCAGCTGAAATGGAATACAGCTCCCACCTGTCCACCGTCCCAGGCTCTCCCATGGTGCTGCCTGATCCTTATCCTACCCAACAGTCCTCAGCTGACAGCCACTTTCTGTGAAGCCCTGCTAGTCTTGGTAACTCCTGGAAGGTTATGGAACTGCCTGCACGTGAAATGTGCAAGCACCTGCATATTTCTATATATAGTTATATACCTTTATCAACTTTTGAACACAGCTGGGACCATTCAGTGTTAGATAAATTCATATTTTAAGTAAAAACAAAATCTGTGGTAACTGGAGGATCCTGAGCAGGAAACAATTTAAATGTGTAAGCATCATTGCACATCAGACTTTACAATGCCTTCAAAGTTGTTTGCTTTCAAAATTGGCTAAAACTCAGAATTCTGGTAATATGTTTTAAAGAATTTCACACATTTCACAAGTGCTCTAAAGAAGGATTATTACTTCTATATTATGTTATATCAAAGTATTCTTTACATATTTTGTGTAATAATTTCTCTGATCTCTCTTTAAATAATTTTTTTCATATATGTAATAGCAAGAGCTGCAGCTAATTGTAACTTACCATTGAGAACTACCAATTTCCAAAGTAATTGCTCCCTTCATAATACTTGGGCATTTTAGTCTATGTATTGAGCATTTATCCAACTGACTAGATTACCAGATAAGCAAATGTGACATTAAAAAGGTTAGTGCTGATAAACTTTTGAATTCAAAGTGACTTCATGGATAGAAAAGCAATTTTATAAACTGGGCACTTACAATCTTGGGGTTTTGCATTTGAAACCCCTTTCATCTGAGTCACTTTGGTTTACAAATTCATTATGTAACAAACAATACTTTGCTAAAATTCTAGGTTAAAAAGGTATCCAGCTTTCAGTATGATACTTTTGGGGGGCATCTGAGTACAGGTAATGTTTGAATTCCTCTTGCAAAGATTATGGTCAATTTGTTTCATAAAATTGCAGCTGTGCAGAGTCTTACCTACCTGACCCCTTCTCTATTTCAGTTTTGCCCAAATCCTTTTTTTTTCCCCATAACAGAAGGTTGTTCTAAATTTTGATTGGGACAGAAAGGAAGTGCTAATGAAAGTCAGGTTCCTGCATGGCAGTGATGTAATCACTGTCGAACAGTCAGTCTCTTTTACCTTTTGTGACATAATGTGCTCATAATTTAAGAGTAATCCTAATGCCCTGGTGTGCTCAAACGTGCTGGTATTTAACTATCTTATGGTAAATAAGCCTATTTGTATATTTAGCAGGATTTTTATTTGGCTGTGTTGCTCTGAAATCTGTGAAATTTGTTCTATCGTTGGGTAAAATCACATCCATAAAGTCACAGGATTTTGTGATTAATTAACACATGAAACAATACAATGTGATCCCTATGCCTTTTCCCTGTAATAGCTAAAATGTTGTTAGAAAACTAAGTGGGAAACCTGTAGGGAACATGTGTTTTAATGTGTTTTGTTCTACAGATATTAAAGTGAAGGAGCAGTCTCTGGAGAATCTCATTAAGTGAGTCACCATTTTGAAAATACGTAGACACACACAGTGCACTTGCAAAGGTTTTTTTGTACAAGGAACAAAGGTTCTTTGGCCACAGTCTAATTTACCTGAATTTACCTGCCTTCTCCTTTTGAGCTTCTCAGTGGCCACTGTCTTTTGTTTCTTACAAGAAGTGAAACTCTTTTGTTCGTTGCAGTAGAGCCTGGCTTTATTCACAGTAACTGAATGGACTTGCAGCAGAACATGATCTTTTTTCTAACTGTTCCTGAGAGAAGCACTAAATCAGAATGGAGTAGGCTTTCCTCTTGGTGAATGAAGGGTTGTTTCTCTACTGTTCTGTCACCTCCTGAAACAGATCAATACCTGAAACAGTGTTCTCAATGTATTCTTCTGTACACTTGCTAAAAACAGTGCAAAGTACAGAATACACAACACCCTTCCTAAAGAGTTAAATAAGCAGTATATAGAAAATGCTCTTATATTCATTTAACTATATTCAAAAAGCTTTGCCACATCTTAGTCATCTCTGCAATCTGTATGTTTTGACAGTGGTGAATATAAATGGCTCCTTTATACACATGCTGGAACTGGTCTAAATTAACATTTGTGAAGTCTCACAGTATCATTGAGGTTTGTTTATTCTGGAGTTTCAAACTAAAATCTGTTTGACTGAATCCACAGTTGGCAAAGAAAGCAGCATTTCATTTAGAATGTATTTCTAGTCTGTAATCATCTGTCTACAGGGCATTTAACAGAAAAACAGTTGTTCGCCCTTGAATTTAAGTCTAATGCATCTTTCAAGTGTAGCTGCAAAACCTGCACATTGCTTCTAGCAGCTGAATTTGCTTTTAGGACTCAAATGATCTGCCAGCTGTTCCACAGGTGTGGTGAGAGCACAACAGATCTCTGTATTTCTTAAAAATTTCATTCTTGTCCAAAAGGCCCAGCCTGAGAGCCTGGGCCTGTTTAAGTTCAACTTGTGGGTTGAGAGGTCTCCTGAAATAAGCTGTAAGAATGCTGGGGATAACAAAATGGGTTGTATGTGAAACACCTCTTTTCCTTCCCTGCAGAGGAAGAAAGATTTATGAGCCACCACGCTACATGAGTGTGAATCAAGCTGCAGAACAGCTTCTTGCCATTATTCAAAACAGGAGGCTCCAAGGAGAAAAACCAGGTATGACTGCAGTGCTTCTGTCTGCTACCACCCCTCGCCAGTCACACCTGTTATGAGCCTCTGAACTCCACTCCCTTCCTCTGGCTCTTAGAATTCTCCTGCTCTGCAGTGGATTTGGACTGCCTTAAATCTTAGTCACAAGATGGATTTGGCCAAGTTGAGCACAGCATAGTTCAACGAGCACAAATGAAGGTGCACTGGTGGCTCCTGGAGGCGTAGTTGAAGCCTCAGTTTGGAAACCCCGGACTGTTTCTATCCATCTGTAACTGTGAGCTCTTTGATCCCTTAGACTTGCAGAAGGCAGAAGGATTCTGAGCATTTTAGATCAGCTGAACGACAAAAAAAACCTCTCCTATATTTTACTTAGACTGGTCACACTCTGCTCTCCATGAACACCACCATGAATCCAGGTTAAGCCAAAGATACAGAACTGTGATTTTCACATTGGAATTCTTAAGAACTACTCAAGAGCAAAATGTGGAACGTTTATTGAGAACAAGGATAAAATCACAGCAGCTAGTAAAGATTACTCAGTTGTGTCACATAAGTTTTTTCTAACAGAAATTCACCTAGGTCTACTCCTCATTTAAAAAGTTTATTCCTTCAATACTGTTAAAATGAAAATCCCTTAATTTTATCCTTTACGTAATCAGAAGCAGCAGTTTCCTCAAAGTGAACATAATTCCTGAATCAATTCTTATCTACATCCTTAAGCTTTATTTACTTGGAACAGCAAGCTTCTTTCTAGGCCACTCCAATAATTTAATAATTGGAGGTTTAAAAAAAGCAGTGTCAAAGTTTAAGTTAAGCATTTTGAGTACTTTTTCTTTATGATAGGACCATTAGTCAGTAAATTATACATTTAATCTTCTTTCTTACAGAAATTACTGAAGACACAATTTGTGTTGGCCTTGCTCGTGTGGGTGCTCCAGATGAGAAGATTGCTTCAGGCACACTGCAGCAGATGTCCACGGTGGAATTGGGTGCTCCACTACATTCCTTAATTGTTACAGGCAACATGCATCCTCTGGAATTGGAAATGCTTAAACTTTTCTCTGTAGATAGTTCCACTTTTGAAAATAATGCATGTCAAAGGACTACTTAAATAAAAAGGAGGCATTTACATTTTCATTCCATCTTTAATTGCATAACATCATGAAGTTATTCCTGTGAATATTTAAGATTTGTCTCACTGCAGTTAGACTGCATTGCTTCAGAAGACAACACTGCAGGATCATGGACCTGCTGTTACCTGAGGCTGCAGACTGCACCTGCTGGTATCAGCTTCTACCATGCAGGCACCTCCAGAAACTTTTAAACCTTCGAGTCAGGTCATTGACCCCCACATCAGTCTCGGGCTGCTGACTGGGATGAGAAGTGTACCAGGTACCTGTGTGGCATCAATCACTGTAGTGCATTAATCAGACCTACTTCATACACTGTTGTAAGCGCATTAGATGTTAAATTCTGCTTTTTAACTTTCCAGAAACTTAGGAGTTCTCTTACCAATAGGAAACATTAGTGTGCAAAACCACTTAGGTCTGTGTCCATCTTTGCCTTGGGAGACTAAATCCAGACAGGTGAGAATGCTCTAAACCAAAGAAAACCAACAACTTTCCCTTTGGACAGCTGGTGAAACAGAGGGAGAAGCTGCACAGAATTTTTCATTTCAGAGGACTGCAACTTAGAACTGGATTTCTTCATATGTTAATGCTACCATTTATGAAGGGCTGGAATCAACTGCAGCAACCACAATTAGCCTCAAGCCAAGTCTCAGCCAACAGACTGCAAGAATTCTCTTTAAAATCAGCTAGTAGATGATGGTGGTTGCTATTTCAACTATTCTTCACAGTATGATGAGAACAAAGCAGACCTGTATGCATATTTTTTTAAAACTGAAGATTTATTGGAAAGAAATTTGATCCCATATCTTTTCAACAATATAGGATATTTAACATTTTATATAGACTGTATTCAAGTAGAAAAGATTACATTAAAAACTTCTTAATATTGCACTTGGGACAAGCCGTGGCTAAGCTACTAACATTAGCATTCCAGAACAAAATGATAGAGTCTTCAGAATTTTAGTGAGCTGCCTTGTGTTTCCATTAAGATTCCTTCACAGGTACTTTGACACCATTTGCTGTTCAACTGAAGCTCACTGCTAAGAGTAATTCCTGTAATTTAAAGGTAAAGCAAGCAAGATGCTGTATGCTACCAGGAATGATTTTGGCAATTGCTTCATTCACATTATTTCACATTTCAGCCAAAACACTGTAGTGATTCACTTAACTCTTGTACAAGATCCCAGCACACATGTGAGAGGCTCCAATGCACATGGGAAGTGAAATACCCAGCTCCTTTTACACATTATTTCCGCCAAATTACCACATAGGCAGGAACCTTTTGTGGCTCACTGAAACAGACAAGTAGATTGAGCAGTATTTGCACACAGCAAGACACAGTCTGCACATGCCAGGCACAGCATGGCTGGCAGCTCTTCACATTATAGCAGTGTCTGGCCAAGGAAGTCCCTAGAGGGATGGACATTGCAACAAAGCCTGAAAGGGGGACAAATCCAAATGGGAGCCCCAGCAAGCTGCAGATAGGGATTTTCACAGATGTGTAATGGAGGAATTAACTACTGAGTCAGTATTAAAGATCAGAGAGATTAGTAAAAAAAAAAAAAAAAAAATCCTGCTTAAAGGGCTGGGATATCAAGAATTGTAGCAAGTGGCAGTCTGGCTGCTGGAGAAAACAGGGCAGGGTTTAATTATTAACTAAAATTGTTGCTCTGAACTGGTATTTAAAGACCTTGTTTCATGAAGAAGGATAAGGGTTTGCAACTTACAGAAGCACACAATTGAAAATCTGCACTGTGCAACTGTAACTGAAATGTGCACTGTGAAAGAAAATCCACGGACTTTACAGTTTGTTTGCACACTGTGTGCAAAGTGGGGAAAACTGCAGTTCAGCAGCAGCTTCTCCCCTCTTGTATCTTGTTTACATTCCCAAAACAGGTTCACTTAGAACGGTTATAAAGAGAAACCGTTAACTTTCCTTCACCTTTAAACCCAGCTTTACTCCTTAAAAAAAAGTAAATTAAGAATGTTAAGTCACTAAAGTTCATTTTAGTAGTAGTAGCAGCTTCAATTTTTGTGTAAAAATAGTGCCAGCAGCTTTTACTAATGATGCAACTAAATTTTTGCTTTAGTAAGCATTATTACATAAAAAGCAGAGTCAATTTATTTACTTTTTGCTTTTGCTTAGCAAATCACAGGAGTAACTCAGCTCTCTGTAGGGGCCCTCCTGATGTAAGGAGCCAGTCTATCCAGAGCTATAGACTTACCAGATTCACCTGTAAAGGACCAGTCCTTACTGTGCATATTCATAAGAGGAGTTTTCTTCCACTGTTATTTAGCACAAAAAACATTGAGGCATTTTAATACAGACACTCTGTAACATTTGTTTTATCTTCTTATTTTGCTGTAGGTGTGGTAAAAATCATGCAGTTTGCAGGCTTGGTCTTTGGAACAAAAGAGTTTTAAGCTACTGGTTTCAGTCACAGGGGAAAAAAAAAAAAAAAAACCACAACCCACAAAGATAGACCAGTAGCCCCACAGTACGCATCAGCTACACAAAAACATGAGAAAACCATACTTTGAAAACTTGATTCAAAATTCAGTAGTGGATACCAGGAAGCTGAGTTTTAGCACATGATCTGCAGACATTCATCCATCTCTGGATGTCAGTCATTCACACAAGTCTTTGTTGAAATCATGCCTTGCACCTCCAATAAAGTGTCAATAGCAATGTGTTACATAAGCAGCCAAGTGTTAAGTAATTAGCAAAACACAAATAATGGTGCTTTGGCTCTCAGGGTAAGGAAAGCTGCACTTTCAATGGCCTGGTGTGTACTCTCCTAAAACCTGACAAAAGTATCCCCTTAGTAGGTGAAAACAAGAAATCAGATGTCCCGTGTTTACTGACATACAAGACGTGGCTGCAGTTGGTGACTGAACATGTCATACACTGGCTTTTTTAGAATTTTGTAATGCTTATCCTTTTTCAGAAAGCCTAAAAAGGCTTAAAGTCTATTTTGAATCTCACTTCCCTGCACTATCCCCAATTATATTTGGCAAACAAATGGTACACTTCGTACTATGCAAGTTTAAAAAGAATGAAGTGCCATCTTGCTTGGCTACAAAACTCAGACTTGTACATATGCTTCCAACAATCAGCTAAATTATAAGCAAAAAAAAAATTATCAAAAGTTATTAAAATCCTTGTATAATTGTAACAGGTTTATAGGCTTTTTCACTCCATTCCCATATTAAAAAGGTTTGTAGATGTACATTTAAAAGAATACCATCACCACCACCAGACTGCCACTTGGCCAGATTCTCACTTAGAAACAAACAGTAGCAGTCGTCTTTTCATCAAGACGCTACAACAGTGGCCAAGCTCAGCAACGTGGGCAGCACTACAGTATTTCAACAAGTCCTGGAATAGTCAGTGCTGAAATATGCTGCTATAAAGATGACTTAAACCTAAGCCTGCTCTTGGATCATGACAATTGCAATGAATCTGTCTGGGGCTCGCCTTTAAAGTGATATCAGTTGATCTTCTCTAGCCTCAAATAGCAGTGCTAGTAACTATTAAAAAATGAGGAAGTCCTGCTGGCAGACAGCAAGCAGCAGTCTATATGCAACACACTCCAAAACAGTACCTCCACCCTATAATCACAAGCAGGTTTTAATCACCTGGTCTGTGAACATACATGCACATGGTATCTTAAACTGCAGTGCTCAAATCTGCTCAACAGAGTCTTGCACCCCACCCTGTGCTGTGCAACCTCCAGATCCTATCTTTCAGTCAGGAGCTCCAGGCCTGGCAGAGCATCTGCAATGGGGGACAGGGAGAGAGCCTGACAGAGTGCGAGGCAGGAGGCCATGAAGAGAGATGTGGAACATGCAGCCAGCGGGGAGGGCACTCTGCACTGGCATCCCCAGGGAAAGCGAGCAGGATCGGAAATCGGCAATGGAAGGATCTGGAGAGTGGAAGAGACTGCAAAGATTAAAACCAATATTATAGGTGGTTTTGTACTGCCATTTTTTTTTTTCACCTAGTTCCAAGCACAAGAGTTCAGCCCCAAGATTTGTACAAAATCAACATTCATGTTTCAGTATCTCAGCTGGAAAATTCAGGAACCACTTATCAAATTTGGCAAGTGTGTTTTCACATAAAAAGAAATCAGGTGCTATATAGGAACAATAGAACGAATGCATGAAACTTTTCGTATCTGTGATGAATTCAACGATATCAGTGGCAAACAAACCATTTCTGCAGATCAATCTTCAGTAATTTCATAGTGCCTAGCACTTACTACACAGACATTGTCAGCTTCAGAGGGCCTTGATTTTAGTATTAACACTAATAGCTAACAAAATAAACATAAAATCCATACCAATCAGTGGCATCTATGATTTCTCAGATAAATGCCTGTCATGCTTTTTACTCCACCATGTTGTGTTTGTAAAATGTCCTCTTAAAAAGTCTTCCATTGCTAAGTGAACTACTACAGCATAGTGGAACTATAATCTGTAATAGCAAGCATAGCAGATTGCTTTTGAAAACAACACTTGGATATCTGTGTGAAATGATTACAAATACTAGAAAAAATATGACAGACTAATGTTTCTGGAAAAAACCCCCATCTAACAACCCTTACTGCACTGAGAACTTTGTCCCCTACGAAAATATATGAGGCTACAGTAAAATAGTCCAAGATGTAAGATTTGTCAACCTGGGAAAAGCATATGCTTAAACAGCATGAAATGTGGTCCTTATTTTCATTTCAGATATAACCACCAGAAATAACTTTTTTCCTGTATTTGGAAAGGCAAAATTTGAATTTGAACACTTTAATACAAATTATTACAACCTATTAAAATCAAGGAGACTTAAGCTTTCACAATTTCAGGATTTAGTTTTTTCCACCACATAATTTGGAAAATAAAAAACTCCCAAGCATTGCTTCCATCACCAGCATCTTCCTTCAAATGCCCACTGTTTAAGGGACTGAACATGAGCAGCATCATGTAATGTCTCATTACCCTTAACAGTAGGAAGAGACTAAGAATTAGAGTTAAATTTAATGTTTTGACTAAAATAATTTTCACAAGACGTGCAATAAAATACCCAGCTTTTTTCCCCTCTTGAAGCAAGTCTGTTCACAACAGCTTTGTCTTTTACATTTAGAACTTTTCTGTCTGGTAAGATGCAAATATAATGGAAGTCTAACATCTACAGTTATGCAAGTACACAACCCCCCCGCATACAACACTAGTAAATAATCAGACTGCATACAAGATTATTTGTAAAAGTAATAAAACCCTTTGATGCTCCGTATTTATGCTGGCAAATAGCTCTCCTGATAAAAAAGGCACTTTGAAAACCCAATATGGTTTGGTTCATTAAGTTTGCAAAGTACAAACAATTGTACAAACATACAATTATATTGAAGCATGTCAGCCATTGTGACATTGTCTACAAAACAAGTTTCCAATTGTCGGTAACACTGGTTTTATGGGAATGAGCAGTGGTTTCAGCAGCTTCACTGAAGACATGACGGGGTTTCCAGTACCACAATCTTATTACGTAAAAAACCCTCAAAAACTTACAAGTTTAGGGGCCCCAAAAAAAACAAGACCCAAAGTCCATAACATTCATTCAATATTTACTCCTTAGAAGTGAACTCCATCGGTAGCCCGAGGGCAGAAATCTATTCAGTCGATTCTAGACGGGGTGGAGGCAGGCTCTGTCTCAAGAAGTGTCGTTACACCAGTACAGTACTGAAAACTTTGGTCCAACAGCACCATTCCAGAAATTCACTACATGGCTGCAACATCAATCTGTATGTAAAGCTGCCTTACTCCCGCCTATGGAAAAGGGGAGGAGGGTTACAAATGCTGTAAAGCCAAAGCAGTTTCCTGTCGTGAACATCAGCCCACATCAGTAAGTGACCCAGCAAAAAACCTCAGTGTCTAATTTTTCTGCCATTCATCTCCCACATGTAGCACATCACTCAGCATCATATGAGTAAGGAGTTCTTCACAGTCAAGTGCACACACACAATGATGTATTAACATTAGCTTTGCCACATTACCTCTTCTGATTCATCCTAAGTAACTGCCTCACGTGAAGCTGCACAAAAGCGATTCTTACTTTCTTTTGTGCCAGTTTAACTTCCTGAAAAGCAAGCTGCTTGAAGAGCTGTCGGTTTAAAATGGAGCAAGGCACAAGAGCGTAACGTGGGACTTGTTGTTCAAACCAGTTCTACACTATGATTTTATCCAGAGAGCCGTCACATGTGCAAGCTGCCAATGAAGTGAAAAGCCTGAGTAGGTCTAGTCTGTGGTGAGAAACCCTATCCCTAAGAGAAGCCTCATCTTTTTTCTTAGTTCCTCATAGGTCAACCCAATTTGATACACCCAAGACAATTACATCTGTTATTTCCATAAAGTGGCATCAAAATCTAATGCAGAGAGCTACAGTAATTCCATCCACACAACTGAGTATTTTGAAATTGTTCTATACAGCTGGAGCAGAGAAGCTTTTCAAAACAGACACCAAATTCAAAAATATTTAATCTTTCTTGATAAGAATTACAGTGTCACATCACGTGACAGGCAATTTACACTTTGAGATGTAATTTCCATGGATAAGACGTACCTGAGTAAAAATATTGTGAGTCTGGCTTAGAATCCACCTTCCATCAGCATCAGGAGCTACTAATAACTTCAAAGTCCCTATGTAAACATCAGTACAGAGGGTCCAGAAATGTGGATCATGTAAACTGTAAACTCCTTGCAACTGCTGCACCTAAAAATAGAGGCAAATTTTAGAAAGTGTTATTTCAGAAAATATCTGTCTATACTACGTTTCTTTTACAGAAAAATATTATAAAAGCCAATGCATTCTTTTACTTCTAGTTCACTGGGCAATTTGGGATCTTTTACCAAAATTTCTTATTACCATCTCAGTTATTGCAAGGAAGATGAAAACATGGATTTGTGTGCATGTCATGATTTTGTACCCTGCTGCATTTATATTCTATGTGTATTTTACTGAAACCATTTCTGAAAATAGAGGTGTTCAAGAGAGAAAAGTTACAGTTACTGGATTTGAGATGGCATCCAGTTAAAACTGCCCTTTTTGCAAACGTGGGAATTTTGCCATGAAACAATTTGTAACTTTAACACTAATATACACATATATAATTTACAATTTGTGAGGGCTTAGATTTGCCCTGCCATTCCCTTTCTTTTTTCATCTTTCCACTTTTAGCAAACCCTCCATGAGATGATTACAACCTGTAACTCCCAAAGAAAGGCAGCACCCCTTCAAGTGCTTTGTATTAACTTTGCAAAGGCACCTCAGTGTTCAGGTCGTGGCATACTAAGAGTTAAGCAGGAGAACAGGTCAAATCCAGAGTAATCTATGTACTCTTATAAATACATTTCCAATGGTATGTGTAAGCACAAAGTACTTAGGGAGGAAAAGCTTCAGGATCTGTTTTTCATAACTAACAGAGAATTTTTTAAAAGCAAACTGAGGTGAAGCTATATACAATTTAGGACTTCGGGAAAATATGAATTAAACTGGTACCTCCATTTGTGTATTCTAAGGTGCCTTTGACAGGCATTACTGGAAAAACATCATAAAACATCCTCATACACACAGCTGAGGCTCAGTCAGTCAGCAGCTTGATCAGTCAGAGCAAAATCAGCTTAAGAGCTCACCCTCTGGTAGCACTGAGGCAGGGCATTTTCCAGGGAGGGAGGAGTTCGCTGCATCAAAATCCCAATGGATTCTTTTAAAAGTGGAACAATACTAGAAAGAAAAAAGGAAATTAGCTATTATTTTCAAAAGGTACAAGAAGCAACCTAAGATTCCTTAACACTGAGAAATTTTTCTTTAGTTCTTCCACCAGAAGCTGAGAAAGGTGCCATGAAAACCCAGTACAGAAAAAAAAAAGGGATTGACAAAATTGCTATGGTGTCCTATCAAAGACAAGATTATTTCTCCCCCACGGTTTCCTCAGAGTCAACTAGTGGCCAGTCACAGAAGATTAATGGTTTAATTCACAGGATTTGAGATGCAATCTCTTGGTGTCTTGAAGTCATACAACAAAGCAGCAATATAGCGAAAACCGACGTCAATGGCAAATCCTTCACAAGCAACCATAAAAATGCACAGCTGAAATGGGGTTTGCTTTTGTGTTTGGTTTAAGGCATAATTTTCTTATGAACTAAGATAATAATGGGGCAATCATAAAACAAAATTAGCGTGGAACAGTCCAGCTATTACAGTTATTTTGTCAGAAACACAACTTGGCATATTCTTGAAGTGAACTAAGTGTAGGATCTCATCCAAGCTCAAGGGTTAAACATTTGGAAGCAATTAGAGGTTCCCCCCTGGCCAAATGGCCTTGTTTAATCAGTAAACTAAGAAGACATTTAATACCCTTTTTTATTATTATTACTTTTTTGGGTTTTTTTTAATAAAATCAGGAGACCAGTAAGCCTATACCCTGAAGCTACCACTAAAATGTTATATTCTTATTAAGTATTCAGTATGGTGATTTTTTTTGTTTAGGAGTAGTGCATCATGTCTGGGTCAGTAGAGCATCCTAAAATTTTCAAGTCGATGACAAATATCTGTAGCCCACCACTAAAGCTTAAACAGCCATTTAATTTCAAGAGCATACAAGTCACCTGACACTCTGGACCAAAAGTGATTATATATTTCAGAAACTGTAAGCTTTATTTCAGAGTTCAGCACTGGCATCACAGCTGCACTACATGGAGTTTTAGGATTAAAAGCACACCTAAAACATTTGTAAGAGATTAACTGGACCAATTGTTAAAGGACACCGCAGAACCTTTGTTTAAAATCTCGTGAAGTGACGTGGAATGCACGGCACAAACCAGCTGTGCATTTGCAGATGTGAACAAATGACCTAACCATTTTCAAAAAGCTGTTTCCATCTGAACATGGAAGCAGTGCTGGCTGATGGACTGCTCATCTCACTCCTTGGCTAAACCTTGGCCAGGGGTGGCAGGGAGCGAGAGGCTGTGTAACTCTTGTCTAATGAACCCCTGGAAAAACCACCACCCTAAAATTAAGTCTTCTTGCAGGCACAATGGTTGTTCCAGCCAAATTCCCTGCCTGGTGCTCTCTAGCACATGGCCTCCCACGTTTGCACTGCCACCAAGGCATTGGTTCAGAAATAGGAAGAAGCAATTAGGGGCACGCAGGAGTTGCCTAAACTAGACCTGTCACCAAGACAAACAGTTAGCAATGCAATAACTGTCAATCTGGCTAAAGGAAGCTTAATTGGAGTGTCACATTCTACAGTGGATTACAGAAGTTTAGGGAAAAAAGGTTCTCTTATTAATGGACCCATCTCACTAAATAATGTCCATGTCACAAGCATTACATCAAAGGGAGCTGGAGCTGCCAACACACTCCACTGATGAATTGATTTCAGTTTAACTCCTTATTTAAAATGCAGGTTTGCTTCTTAATAAAAACCTTGAAAGACCAATACACAAGTTCAGGATGCAAACTGAGTGCAAGAATTTTGAACACTGACTCCATTCCCATAAATTTAACAAGGCCTCTCTAACATATGCAGCCAAAGGTTTCAAAAACCACACATATACAGGCTGCGTATTTTTTCCCAGGGAAACAACTAAAGGAATAGAGAATGTAATAGTCTGCCTTTTATTGAAACATACCACTAAGAGTGAGAAAAGCCATGAAAGAAAGCTAACAAAAATGTCTAATGTGCACAACTTACTTACATAAAAATGATGATGTACATTATCTGATGGAAGAGAAATTGTCAAGTAGATTTGAAGAGACAGGCTATGAAACAACAACAGTTAAAAGTCCAAAGAATAGAGGTAAATCAGGATGTAGCTTGCATAAAGTTGAAGCATATCCCGGTTCACACCTTCCTCTATCTTTGACCCAGTGTGCAGATAAAAAGTTTATCTTTTGCAAAGTTGAAAAGGCCAAAAGACAGCTGCAGTGACATGACAGGCCCTCACAAACGCTGTTCAGAGCAAAGAAGGCCATGGATGCCCCTCTGCATCCAAAGGTAGTAGTCTTACTGTAAGCTAAGCTAACACAACAAACAACACAATCCAGCTTTATGATGCCTGATGTTTTCCATTGTTTCATGCATACTACCGAAGCACAAAACCTTTAATTTAAAAACCAAAACTCCACAAAGTATGCTCTTTTCTCAAACATTAACGAAAACCAGTATTACTTAATCACTAGGAAGCACTAGAAATATCAGTTCCACTTCATGTGACTGAAGAAAACATTAGCGAAGATGAGAAAAGCAAGCAGGCTGAAAATATGGTTAGAGATTTTGACCAAGCTTTCTCTTTTTCTTGGCTCAGTCATTAGTGAAAAAAACCCCATGTGGCTGCCGCCATAGCAACTATTACACTGGTGCTTCCCTGCCTTGTTTGTTTTAATTTATAAGATTACTGGGGAAAACAAATAATGCTGAAATCTCACCAAGTGGAAAGCTTTCTCATGCATAAGCAGTCAGTAAGCTTTGCTAAGAAAGTGGACACAATTCCATTGCTTTCTGATGACCAAGCCTTAATCTAAAATATCACACTCTTTTACAAGACAAGACAATTTGAAAGAGGCACTAACCCACAGCAAGATTTGGGATAAAAACATATCCTCTGCAAAAGCCAGAAAAGCAAAGGCAGCTAATGTTACAGCACATAACATCTGCTAATACACTGTTACAGAAGAAGTAAAAGGTGTTCAAACAAATGAAAACAAACTATTGATGTGAATCTGATAAATCCAGCCTTGCCAGCACTACACATGGATTGATTAAAAATTAAGAGTGAAAGTATCAAACAATTAACCTGCATCACATTCAGATAATACTCCTACCCATTCCAGTCCCATCCTGTTTCTGCTACTGTTTTTGCAGGCAGAGATAGCAAGACCCTCGTGGTGTCACGATCTTGGAGTGCAAAGCTGAAAACAACTCTAGGTAAAGAACCCTGTACAGAGCCACTGCACTCAGAACGCAGCTGGAAATTCACTCAGCGCTCTCAGGACTACAGAAAATAGAGGATATTTGTGACAGATTTTGTGGAAGGTAAACATTAGTAAGGATCAAGACCAGCTATGGTTCTTCAAATATCATAGATCAAAATCTACAGCCAGATTTCCAAATTCTGGGGGTTTTTCCCAGCCACCATCCATAGCCACAGCGTGAAGACTGTTGGTCTGTTTCAGAACTTTAATAAAATTTTTTTATTAGGCAACGGTAATTTTAATCAGACTGCAAGCTTTGCTCAAGATAAGGACCACAGGTTTAACATTTGCTTTACTGACTTTGAATTCTTTGTGCCCATAACAGTGTAGTACCTTGATTCTCCAGCAAGGCTGGCAGGTACCATTACCCTGTAAATAAAGGTAGTGCTTGACATTTAGCAATAATGGCTTAAAGTAATGCCAACAACAAACATGCTAGTTTGGAGGAGCTTTGCTATAGCAAATTCCTTAGTGAATGCAGCACTTCATTTAAAAAAAGTAATGTTTTTTTATGCTGTTATGCCCCAAACGTGAAAGGCACGTACCCCAAATGTTACTGGCACACCCTCCCCCAAAGCTCTTTCATATTATATCATGTTCAGGCAGCCCTAGATTTTATGCAAAAAATTATGTAACCCATGGAAACAACTTCACTAAATGACTGAAGTAAATTGCCTCATTTCTTTGACCACTTAACATGCAGTCTGCATGCTAGACTGCAGTCTGTGCAATCTAGTATCAGATTTAGTCTACTGTCCCTTTCTAGAAACATGTGGCTCTAATAGTGGTTTCGGACAAACTGGCTTTGTACCAGAGTTGTGGCTTTTGCGTGGTGACTAGTTTCACATAGCTGACTGGAATACTAAAATTGCTTCAACCTTTCGGAATAAGGCTTAGAGTACTGAGGTTAAAAACTAAAGGAATATTTAGTTTTAAATATTAAAAGCAGTTTAGAGACTTGAGAAACTGTCGATTCAGGCACATATAATTATGCAGACGACACCTTGGAAAAAACTTGAAGTGTGTCAGCCTGAACTGCTATGAAATAGTCAAGCTTTTGTTAGAAAGAAAAATAGTAAAAAATGCAGGTAAGACAGGCTTGTTTATTTTAAGCATGTCCTATTTATGCTTTACTTGCACGAGATAGTACAGAGAGTAATCAAAGAAAGAGTCATTCGATACTAGTGGCTGCATCCACAGTGGATTTGCACTGTGCAGTCAGGACGCTCTGTGCTAACTCCTGAGCAGTTGGGTTGAGAATGTCACCCTAGAGCAGCCTTTGCAAAGGATCACAGGAGCAACAGAGCAACTGTGTCAGCAGCTGACAATTTGCACTAATTAGAGATGTTGTCTACAAGAAGGCTCCACCATTTGATTTAAAAGCACTGCTTGACTTCCCTGAAGAAGCATTAGCTTAACCCTTCTGCACCCACACATGACAAAATAGATTACAAAGTGGAGTTTGTACAGCTTTATACTGCACCAGTAAGTTTTTTAGTCATCTTATACAGGTATTTTTGTAATTTCTTTGGCAAGTGTGGCCATCATTTCAGAAATCTGAATAGAGAAGACCCACTACTAGGAGCAGGCAAGGCTTGAATAACTCAGAGTGCTGCCCAACACTGAAGCATGCAAACACTCAATGTAAAATGAATGAACAGTTATCTCACATAGACACAAGCGATCCTGGATTAAGAGCAATGATTTGCCTCTGCACTCTCACACAATAGCTTTGGTATTCTACTGGTTCATGAGACATTTCAGGTTCATCAGAAATTTCCCCCAAAAATTATTTATCAAGGTTTCAAACAGGCCCACAGAAGTGAACAGGAATTCCTAGAAACTGAACATACCAGTCCTTCCCTCCTCAAACTCACAGGTATCCCACCAAAAGACAGACAACTAATAAAACCCAAACAAACAAAATCCAAAACCCAAATACCCCCCGCACCCCAAACTAGACACAGCTCTTGCTATTACCACTCTAAAGTATTTTTGCAATGTTATTCCCCTCAAACGTTAAACATCACAGAACTTCAGGAATTTTTTTTTTTTCTCTAAGTTAGATTTAGGTGACTTAAAAAGATTAAGTACAAAACCATTATATATCCTAGCAAGCATCACCTGGACTTCCATGTTACTGTTACAAAAGATCACCTTATGGGAAGATCTGAAAAACTTTTTGCTCTAATTCTTAAAGAACACTTCAAACATAGCATAGTGAAGAATAAGGCAAAATTAACAGTGGTTTTGTGTCCAGAAGTGTAAATGAAGATTACTAAAGTCAAACACCACAAAAATAGGCTCAAGTTCTCAAAGAATATCCATCTGAAACTGCCAGTCATTTCATTTATGATCTTACTGTGTATTTCAAGCAAAACTATCACTACTTAAGTCTGTTGGACTGCTTAGAAAACAAACAAAATACCAACACAAAACCACCCAACCCTGCAATTAGTGTTTGCTCCACTGATGTGCCAGGATGCGTCAGCCTGCAAGAAATGCAGGCTGGCTTCTATCAGCTGTGATGCAGCTGACTGCACTGATAGCAGAATTATTCTACTGATCATTTATAGCATTGTAGACCAATAAAATAACGCTACAGGCTGAAGTCTGGCATCGGATCAAAAGACACATCAAACAGTGAACTTCTCCAGCATTTTCAGCATAGCACATGGGTCTCAAATGTTCCTTCTATCTGTGCTAGAAAACCTATAAACAGCATTATTATGACACTTCTGTTACGGAATTCCATGTTATTTCAACTACTGTAGGAATGGAAGAAAAATTAATTGACATTCATGTGGTATTTTCTGCCGTACAAAGCTAGACCCTTAAAATACAAAGTGTACGGAAACCTGTGTTTTATTCAGCTACTACCTTTACCTCAGCAACAGTTTCTTCCCCCCCTGAAAATCTGCACCTTTCCCATTTTTTGGAGATTTCAGTAACAGAAGTAGTTCGCAATAATTTGTTGTTTATGAAATCACAGAACGTTTAAGTCAAAGTCTCCAAAGTTTACACTGAAGTGATGATTTAATAGCGGTCTCTAGCAGAGAGATTTCTGTAGGCGTTGTGTCTGAAGTCTGCTGCCCTACTTTGACAAACAGGGAGATTCACATCAATAATCCTGTGAATGCTGCCATGCACAAGCCATAAACACCCCATACATGGTATCAGCCTAAGTAGCTGCAGTTCATCAGATGACAGTGACCACTGCTGAACATACAAAGGTGCTCAGTTTTGAGTTTGTAAGTGGAGCTGTGGCATGCTGCCCTATGCCACCATTGAAACTGCTGCCAAAAAAACTTCATAACATCACTGAATGAAATATTTGCTTGTCCAGTCTAACCCAAACAGCCTCACATTTACAGTGATCTTGGTAAGCAACAACTGGGAAAGCCCAGAAGTACTTGAAGCATTCCCATCAGATCTTAATAAGAAAAAGGACATCTCAGAGTACAAATACAGAGGACAAGACAGTTCTTGTCAAGATAAGAAAACAAAATTAAAACCTACCAGCCTTGATTTGTCAAGGACAAGGACACATCCTGTGCCAGCAGTCTCAACTCTGCTGCCCTGAAACCATTCTGCTCCATTTACTGGAGTACATTGGTTTATATAAGCATGTACTAAATACAGAGATGAAGCTTTCTACAGTTTGAACCTGAAAGACATTTTTGGAGTATTATGCAAAGAGGAACAAAATATGCAGATTTAAGAGCGAAAGTTTTAGCTGTAAAAAAGGGAAAGAAAGACAGCTCATGTAAGAGCTCACCAGAATGGCTGTACAGACCAGAGGTAACAAACCACTCTCACAAGAAAAGCGAATGTTGTAAGTCATTAGCATAACAAAAAACCTTTTTCTTCTGAGCTGTAATTTCTGCTGTAACTAGCATCAAAAACCCTGCCAAATACCAGTGATAGCAACACTTACCTTACACCTATAAGTAGCGCTATCAGCATTGAACAGATAGGATCTGCTATCATTAGACCATAGTTCTGCATCAACAGAGCAGATATGATTACACCAATACTTCCCAGCGTGTCTGCCACAATGTGCAAAAATACACCTGTAAGAGATTAAGTGATACCATTACAACTTGCTATTGTTAAAGCTAATGGAGCACTTCAGAGACATTTTACAGAAAGGAGTTTCAAGAACTAGATAATATGATTCATACTTGCTAAATTTGTGGTCAATTTCGGGTCACACAAAAATTTTAACGTATTTGCAGAATACAGACCATCTGAAGAATTTATGTTCTTTTCTGCACTTAGCAGTAATGGGTATTTCATAGCAAGGCTATTAACTTAAAAAGTGATTAACAGATGCAGCTGGGCTTTTTTCATTCAATACCCACCCATATTATAGTAAAGAAGCTCATGTTCCCTGATGCCTACAATAGTGAATACTGTGTAAGACAGACTGTTAACAGAAACAGTTCTGCAAAGCTCTGACACATGCTAATATTCAACTGACAACACCTTCTAGAAGTTATTTCGCAAAGAAATCCAAGACAAATAGTTTTGAGAATTAAATAATACTGCAGACAGGAAAAACTTGACTCTTATTCTGAAGAATAATAACACTGCCTTGAAGTACAAACACATACTTTGCAGCTAGTCAAAATTTAGCCTTTGGAGCTCTCTGCTGGCAGTGACTGGAAGTCATTCAAAAACAGCTTTTTGAATGCAATTCTCCAGACAGATAATCCCCTCTTGTAAAAACAACATACAACTATAAATCAGCTCTTTGGGGATTTCTCCAAGTCTACATCTGTACTGGGTCTGGCTGGGACACAGTTAGGGTTTCTCCAGAGCAACCTGCATCAAGTGCTCCTGTTTCTCACTGCCCCACAGCAAGGAGGCTGGGACGAACAAGATGCTGGGAGGGCACATAGCCAGGACAGCTGATCCAAGCAGACCAGAGGGATATTCCATACCGTCCAACATCATGTTCACCAATAAAACCAGGGGGTTGTCTTTCGCAAACAGCTGTTGCTCAGAGACATCCCTGGGTGCTGAACTGCTGGTGGGAGGTGATTGCTTGGGAGTGATTGACTTTACATCACTTGGTGTTTTTCCCTCAGTATTGAAAAATTAAAATCAGATCTTTTTAATATGCTTCAATTAAAAGGAGCATTTCACAAAAAGACTGACTTTCCAATATCTTCAACTGAAGTAGTGAGTATACATATACATAATATTGTATGCTCTAAATTCTGGAAAAGCTTGTAAATGTTCCTTTTCAAGGTCTGCAAGCGAGCCAGAAAATCATCCGATAAGAGAAAACCCTATGTATGTTTGGGTATGCCAAATAATTACTACCTCCTACATCTCATAATTGTCTCCCTTTAACTTCTGAACACTTAACAAAACCAAAACAAAATCAACAAACAGCCAACCAAAACTCAAAACCAGCACCTAAACTACCCATGACTAATGATCAGGAGATCAGGGACTCCAACACTAATTCAAGAAATTTAGAGAGCATTACCATCTTCTCTAAACCAACTTGAAGGGCTTGATGGAATGCAAGTTTTAAGCTCAGGTACTCTTTAACAATTATATCAATCTGCATTTTTAAAATACACTCTATCATACTGCCCTTGATGTTAAAGAACATATACTGCAATTAGGCTCCTTAGGTTCCTGCTTTTAACCACCCTTTCCTGGTTTTTCATTAATTTTTCAGCATCAGTAACAGAAGCTGAATCCCAGCTTTTGGGATGTCTCTTTTAAACTGTGTTGACACTGCATTCCATTTAGACTTCTGTGAATGTCTCAACACCTCGTCATGCACAGGGTACAGCAGAGCTGTTTACAGGAGGAATGGGACTTCATTAAAAAGCTCCTTTAAGGAAGAACGTGGCATTTATCCAGAGGGACCCTCTAAAACAGGTGTGTGACAGACCCAGGCAGGCAGACTGTGATAAAACCAATAAACCATTTCACTTATTCTTGTCATACCTTGTAAAATCTGTTTGCTGGATCCAGCCATTACTTCAAGAGAATGGTCATCTGTGAAGACAATTATTGACATATTAACCTAGACAAAGGCTCTCTCTAGTGGTCCTTCTGTTACGCTCATCCCTTCGGAAATGTCTTGAACAGACAGGCTGCTCACAATGACCAGTTTTTACTCTAGCTGTTGTTTTTTAATGCAGCAATTAAATTAAAAGTCTTAAAATGCATTTTTAAAAATAGAACATCACTTTACACAATAGATTTCTACGTATGTATATATAAAAATAAATTATCTACATTTGTTTTTAATTAAAACAAACTGAGAGGTAAGACCTTGCTAGTATTTAGCAAAATAAAGGCTCCTCCAGAACCCAAGCCATGAACACAAGCAAGAAGAGCAGGTTCAAATAAATCTGCTAACCAGAAATACTTCACTTAAGCAAGCATTTATACCTAATGTAAAACAACAAGGATAAGACTTGGAGAAGGAAGACGTTAGTAAAAAAATCTTCTCATCCAAGCACATTAATGCCTCTGTAGCATTAATCTGAAAGATATTTTAAGAAAAACTTGTTGAAGGATAACAAAAGGCTTCTAGTGAAGATGTGCAATAATTTACACAACAGCTGATTTGAAAATCAAATTGCACAACACAGATAGCTACATTCACTGGTCTACAGGGCTGGGCGGCATGGGGGAAAGCAAGGAAGAGGCAGTAGCAGGGAGCTCCCGCTTTCCAACAAATTCCAGGAGAACTACTGGAAAACAAACACCAATCTTCTAAAAATAGCAAGGAAGAGACAAGTAAATATTTTTATACTCTTTGTCACCTCCTGTCTGCCAGTTCTCACACTATTCCCTGCTCTGAATGTGCACATTTTCAGTCGTGTCAGGTTCTGGTTGATGGCTTAGGCAGGAAGGACTGACAGCCCTGAATTACCACTTTGCTTTGTTTCAGATAGGTTGTACCTACACGGCCTCTTCTCCCATAGTGAGGGCTACTAATCATAATTTTGCATGAATGTCTCTTCTCAGATTGTCTGCCTTCATAGGCATGGCTAACATAACAAGTACCTTTTTTATAACCATCTTAAAACAGATTACAACTACACAAAATGGGGAAAATCTTGTTTGAGATCACAAACCAAGCACAACAGACTATCTATAAGTACCCAAAGTTTGTTGGTTCAATTTTTCTAATATCTTGAGCTGTAAAATTATTCAAAGGGAGAACACTAGCAAAGCAGCTCAAGTTTGTGTATTGATTTTAATGAAAAAATTGAAACAGGGCACTTGATTACTAATTTCACTGTTCTGCCATAGCATACAGCTGCGGCATCTTTTGCCAACACAAAACATTACAGTGAACATTCAAAATCCAGAGGTAAAGCAAAATCTTTAAAAACTAACACTGAACTTACTGCAAGTGAAACACGAAATGAGCCACAAAACACGGTGGTGGCATAGCATACCGGACATTTAATGGAGCTACTTCCATGTGTGATCACAACAAGCTGCCGGCACACTTTTTTTTTTCTCCAGTAAATTATTAATAGCAGATTTAGACTGAGTCAGGATGGTCTGTGATATCAACTCAGTACTTACCATGACAATAATCCTGACCATGAGAGTGTCCATGGCTATGGCCGTGACCATGAGTGTGTCCATGGGAATGTTTGTGTTCATGGCTGTGTCCATGATCGCCGTGACTGTGCCCATGGCTCAGACCGCCGTTAAATAGAGAATGGCTGTGCTCATGCCCTATAAACAAATATCGCCATCAGAGTGTGAACTTAAATGATGAATAAAAGTACACTTGCATTTGTTTCTCAGCTACTCAAAACCTATTCCTCTTTTAGGTCACCTTAAGGTATGGCTTTACATAAGTTAAGAAACTTAACACAAGCTGTTTGTCATCAACAGCTCTGCTGTGCAGACATGTTATATATATATATATATACACACATTAAATATGCCAGATTTGAGAAGTCAAGTGCTTTTTATACATTCCCACTTCTGACACATGCTGTGCTACACTTCTAGTACAATTTGAAAAATGTACGGCTAATTAGATATAAGCACATTAAAAACAGTTATTTAAGAAACCAGGAATTGACTGTCATTTGCAGATTAAAAATTCAATCTTAGATTGCTGCTTAAAGATCAAAGACTATTTTCTTCCATCAGTCTACACAAGTTTATGTGTTAAGCTCAAAGAGAGACCCATAGGCTTTGCAGAAAAAAATCCAGAGTGTTTACCACATGTATTTAGACAAATAAATTCTGCATTTCAATTCAAAGGACACTAAGTTGAGAAGCACCTGAAGCAGAATCATTTCATGCTTAAAATTTGGTTCAGACAGTTTTCTAAATTTTCCAGCCACAACCTTGCTTAAGTCCAGCTTAAATTTGTCCAAAAAGATGCTCTGCAAATCTCTTTCAATAAGGTGCAGAAGAGTGCATGAACTCCAGAAAGCAGGTTCTGGACTCCTAGGTGTTCCACTGAATGAATATTAACATGAGAAATACAACAGTGACATACTAGACCCGGTAACAAAACACAGGGGTCATCACAGCAAGAGGTCACATACACATTTGGCTAGAATTGCCATTAACAAGACATCAAATGTAATCCTGGGGTTCTCATTGGGGGATAACAAGGTCCTGGAACACAGACTGCCAAGAAAGGAAACAGTACTGGAAGTCACATCCTACCAGAGCCGTGTGAATGCCCATGACCTCCATGCTGAAAAACAAATATTCCTATAAGATTTACAATGAATCCTAGTATAGAAACAGGAAGAAGTCTCTCATGATGCACATCAGGAGGCTCAAGTGCTCTCTGAAAAAAAACCAAATTTAAAAACAGTAAACAAACCAAAAAGCAAATGCAGAGTTTTACAATCTCTTTATATTATTAAAAGGCACCAAAAATCTACTTAGATACAGGAGCATTCTCATACATAACATATATATAGACATAATTAAAAATTACTCAGGTCTGCCAGTTTTTGGGATGATAGACCAATTCTCACAGCGTGAAAATAAAGTTCTATTATTAAAGCTGTGAAAGTACAGTAGAATATTCAGAGAGACTAGCTCAGTTTTATCATAAGATTTAGTTCTGCTGTGGGATGTGGCTCAACACCATTTGAAAACATTCAGGTTTCTTCCAGTATGTGGATTACTTAAGTCACCTACAAGGCTTCCGAGAGTCTAGAATGCCATTTCTTCTTTTTCCCTTAGAAAGGTGAGGCAATGAAGGCAATGAAATGAAGACTGAGAACAAATTATGACATTTTTTAGAAATTCTTAAATCTAGATTGATTTTTCAAAAATTCTTTTTTATCCTACTTCCTCTGGAATTCTTGTCTCTGTGAGACATTATAGACCTAATACAATTTGCACCTGGAGCTAAGTGTTGATGAGCGTAAATTACTGACAGAGGAAAAAACATCTCTCCTCAAGGATGAAAGGTACAGGCAATGAATAGCAAGACAATAAAAAACTTTCAGCATTTGGAAAATTTTAAAGCAACAGAGAGGCAAAAGAGTCACCATCACAAGCAAAGGGCGTACTTAGCATGGGAGCTCAGATCAGCAGGAAGAGAATTTTGTTTCAACATTACTCTTGACCCTATCACAGTTTGTAATTTTTCTAGTAAGTTTTGCTCCTGTTTCTAGATTTAGAGTGAAGTTTTCCCAAGCTTTTAGGCGATTTCAGCCCCACTTGGAACTGATTTTTAAGTATTTACAGACCTATCAATATAGAAAAATGGTCCTGAAAGCTCTTCCCAATTCTCTGTTAATAAAAGAAAAACCCAATAGAGCATGTTCTGAACTAGAAGTCTAAACGAATTCACAGTGTAGCTCCCATTAAAAAGTAAAAGCATTAATGCAAGCTGATCAGAAATAGTTCAGAACAGATCAGAAAGCTGGGTTCCTCTGTCATGAAACAGCAATTTCAAATGGCCCTATTATCTGTTCAAATCACAGATTTTTAATCAATTATGAACATAATTTAATTTTCCAATTCATTAATTTCAGTCATTTATTCCTATTAAAAACAGAAATATTTATCCATATTAATTACAGAATGTAATAGCGTAATTGATTTCATATCCTACCTCAACGCCTTCAGAAAAAATGAAGAATGCTGTAAAGATGAGGAATAAACCATTTACAAAACCAGCAAGTACTTCTGCTCGAACATAACTGCAAGAAACAAACAAAAGGCAATAGCAGATATTACCACCTTCATTTAAATGTTGAAAATTGGAAGTAGAACTTAAGAGACTGGAGTGCAATCTTCTAGTTCTCAAACAGTTACATTACACAGGAATTTGCTACATGGAAGATGGAGTGTAAATTAAGGGTGAGTATACGAACTGACCACATTGTATTTTGACAGAAACTACCTGATCCAGATCAGTCATTCCCTGATCTAGACGAAGGAAATCTTTCAATGTGTCAAAATCTTTCCATTTAAGATCATCTCTACTTGAAGTTCTGGTATAAACGTGTATTTGGAAGCCACGAAGTAAGATAAGCATGCAAAAAGTAATAGAAGTTTTCTGATGTAAAGCTATGTTTAATACCAACCAGACATATATTAATTTGCTTCCCCTCTAGAAGGTGGATTATTAGTAAAAGTTTAAAGTAGCTATTAATTATTTCAAATATCAAATTTTGACAATAATGAACTACCAGGTTAGAATAATATGTAATTTTAATGTAACAAACATCAGACTTACTAAAGTGTGGCTGTTCTTTGATAAATGGAACACCAGCTGTTCAAATGCTGAGCAGTAATTAACACAGAACGTGCTTTCACTGCAATTAGCTCATGGTACGTGTCTCTCTAAATTGATTTCTATGCACACTGGACTTCCCACCTTAATTAAACTGTGCTTTAAGTTTCAAACTATAGGGTTCACACTCAAGCAAGACAGCTGAAGCTAAATGCTGACACATAGGTCAGTAATGCTATGGAGCATGCCCCTGTTACAACTCATTTACTGTTAATCAGTACTACCAATTAATAATATTGTACCACCAGCACTGTTTTATAGGGCACAACTGCAATGTGCAGTGAAACCAAGTGCCTGTGAAATGCCAGCTGCAGCAGGTAAATCCACCAAGGGATGACAACCTCAGCCTTGAGGATCTGTGTTAGCTGCAGTCACAGCTCTCGAATCCTGCTGGTTCCAAGAATCATGGCTTATCATCTCTGATGCAGCATCACTGAGACTTAGCTACTTTCCGTTGTAACCTTCTGTTCCAAAGGAGGAGTGGGACACCAGCAATCTGAGAATCCCTGTAACGCTCCTCACTGCACGGGGGACAAACCCAGGATGTGGCTGCTGATTCTTCACTGCTGCCAATAATACATGACCAGCCAGGGCAACTTTCTGCTCTGTAACTTGTTTCCACTGGTATGACCAGAGAGGTCTTGGAAGTGATAAACCTTCCCAAAATCAATGTCTTCATATTTTTATTATTTCTAGAGGGATATTAACTTAGATGTTTACACAGCTGACCTTAAAAAAACCCTCGCTTTCAACATAGTTTTTCCATGTTCTGCAAAAAGCTTTTGTTTGTACAGAGAAAAATGACAACCTGAACATTACTATAATACATTAAGGTAACAGCCTGAAATTTCTTACCCATATGAGAAAGCATCGTTTGACCTCCATTTTGAAATAACTGAAGCTGCTAATCCAGCCAATAGAGCAGTACAGTCAAAAAACATATGAAAAGAATCTGATATTAGACCTAAACTGAAAGAGAACAGGAAAAAAGTGTTATGTTCCATATGCTACATGCTGAGTATGAAAAAAAGACCCCACAGACATTTGTCTTTTACACACTAGCAGAACACACTGTGTTTCTAAGCTTCAGCTATGGTTTTGCTAGCACGGAGGAGAAATCCACACTTCATCATCAAAACACATATGATGCCAAAACTGCTGTTGTCAGCTTAGGGAAGGCACTTTGGAAGAGTGCTTGGCAAAAAAAATCCTCCTCGCATAGGATTTTGGTGATAGTGAAAGGTGGTTTCCACTGATACAAACCAAAATCCCTGGAGTAGATGTACTCACTGCCACATCTCTCATCAACATAATTCAACCTTAAATCTTTGCCTTAGTAGCTGCAAGGCATTGACTAGAAGATACACACCTCAGAGATCTAGAAGCTGAAGGAATCAGAGGCAGAGAGACAACATCTTAAAGGGCTTATTTCAAAGACCAATGCACAACTGTTTGTCAATCTTGATTGACAAACACAGTTCAAGTAAACCAGCATGCTAAAAGGTTCAAAGCATTTCATATTAGTTCGTGAGTTTGCCATTCAGTAGAACTCATATCAGTTTGTAGGCTATAGGTAAACTGGGGTTAACACCACACACAAGAGCTGCCAAAGTTTACCAAATTACTCATCAACAGGTTCTGTAAGTCTGCAGGGAAATAAGTGCATTGAAATAAAAACATTGCTTCACATTTTAAAAGACATTTGATACAGAAGTACTGTTGAGCATTTGTTACTCAATTGTCCCAAAGTTCCATTTTCCCAGTTCTTTGGTTATCTAAGAATAATTACATACACAACTTAGTTCTTGGAAACTGAAGCACAAGAAACAAGTACTGGTTTAACAAGTTCTAGAAGACAGACACATATTCACATGGAAGTCAAATACAAAGCTTCATCAGTCAAAGTTCCACTGCACAACCACTCCCCAATAAAAAGCCAAACCATTTCAGCCTTACCGAAAACAATTACAAGATTAATCTTAAGTGTTTCAGATGAAACACTCAACAGTGGAAGAAGCGGGTTTGAAGGAGAGGAAAAAGAACAAGTGTCTTGCTCTAAGTATTTACATATATACTTTATGGACAGATGCAGAGTTAAACATACACACAACTGCAACATTTAAGGTAGAGTGAAGATGGCGTGATAAATTGTCTTTAGGTGCTATAGCTAACAATCCAGGAGAGATGAAGCTGTTCTGAACAAACTTTAAAACAAGACCAAAGCTTTTAGCTGGATGCCTATGAAGCAGCAAAATGGAATTTGTTGAATGCTTGTTTGTTTGGGGGTGTTTTTGTTTGTTTTGGTTTGTTTTTTGTTGTTGTTTTCCAATAGAGCCTTCTGGGAAAGAGAAGTGTATAAGGACTGCTACTTTAACAAAACCCCATACAAGTTCTAGAACCAGAAATCATACAACAAGTTATTATGGCACTGTGCTCACACCTGCAAATCTTGCTAAGGCAAGACTTACCTTAAGTGCCACACCAATACAGCTGTGCTGCTTTCAACACCTAAGCTAACAATTCCAGGTGGCCTGAGGCACGTGGATTTATCAGCAGGGGTCAGCAGACTGCATGTGCAATGCAATTCACCTGGTGGCATAACCATGCTCTGTATCATAGGTACAGCTACAAGCGATTAAGCTGCACAAATGGAAGGAAGCCTGGTAAGAGACCAATCTCATTTCATCAGAGGCTTTTCTAAAGTGACCTGCAAAGTAACAAGACCTTAGAAAAAATGGGTGCAAAGTGATTACTAAAGTAATCAAGCAATCCAGGCAATGACTAGCAAAGACAGCGACCCACCAGCAACACGGGATGCATGCAGGAACTTCTCTTAGAACCAAAGACATCATCCAGGGTATAAACTAGTAGAAACCCTGCACTCAAACACACTATGTCTAAATAGAGACGCTTCCACAGCTGATTTAATAAAACAACTTTAACATCAAATTAAACAAATATGCACATGTAGCAAATTTCAACTGTAAACAAGCTCTCAGCCAGCAAACTCGTGACCAGTGACAGAACTCGAGGAAACAGCATGAAGCTGAGTTGGGGGAGGTTTAGATTAGACACTAGGAAAAAGTTTTTCACCCAGAGGGTGACTGAGCACTGGAACAGATTCCCCAGGGAAGTAATCACAGCACCAAGCCTGACAGAGTCCAAGAAGCATGTGGACAACATGCTTATGTGAGTTCAGGTAACAACCTATTTGGCAAACAAAAGCTCAGAAGAATCTCTCCTGTGAGGAGCAACGTAACAGTGTCTTCAAACTGACAAAGTAATTTTCTCTATAGGGCTTCTTGTTTGCTTGTTATGTGTTTGCTCTTCCAAGGCATGACCTGTCTGCTTTGACTGAAGACATTCCCCATCATATTCTCTGCTACCCCTCTCTACTAAAGAAGTGCTTACTAAGACACTGTTTTGTTCTAGCCTAAAATCTAGGCTTAGAGATACCCAAAACTAGAGACTTGAAAGATAAACAGAAGGTTTATCTTTCAATATGGCTATGCAGCAAATCCTAACTCTTAATCAAGTACGAGCTTCAGTGACAAAATTCTGTAAGTGCCACTAAAGTCCCTCAGTTTAGTTATCTCACACACAGGACTTTTCAAGGTCACACTACCAAAAAAAATTATGCTTAAAAGACAGACATCAGAACAAAGTCACATGAACACAAAGCTCTTTATATCAGAATGGTTAAGAAAAATATTTACACCTGCTGAGTTATTAGAAAAAAATCCGTACTCAAACAGACAGACTATGCATACAATAAGCCTCACACAATTGCAAAGTGAATCAACATCAATGCCAAAACCAAACACATTCAAAATGGACTGAATATCTGCCAAGATAGTCTGCGCCCAGGACAGCACTGTATGTTCACTGGTGCCACAGTAGCAACCACTGTAATCAAGGTTAAGGATTTTAATGTGCCATTTAGGCGATTCAGAACAACATGGCAAATGTTAGGATGCAACTGTTTCCAAATCCGCATTGCTACATTCACTCAAGACATTTAAGTGCCCAAGTAATTTTGTCCATACTACAGCTTCCGGTACGGAGGGCACTGCTGGACTTAAATGACACTTCCATGCCAGTCCACTCTGAACTGAACCATTAACAGAGACTGAAATAGCTTCATAAAACAACTTCTCTATCACTAGTGAAGCATGATGGAAATACTAGCACCACTGCCTGTTCTCTGCCTCTATACTGTACACCAGTACTGAAGTTATTCTGCATTTCTGCTTATATTTTGCTATATATTTTTCAGTAGCAATGCAGTCAAGTCTCTTCTGGTTTTTTCCACTCTTGTCAATTTATGCGCTATGTAAAGTACCACTGAGCTATACCGGGATGTGTTAATTGTTTCTCTCTTGAGAAAGCGATGTCTGAGGCAGTGATATCCAGGTATCAACCTACAGGTGAAGCCACACTCCCCAACTGAGGATCTCTGTGGCAAGCGGCAGAACGGAATGGCTGCAGCCCCCGAGTCCCGTAAATCGGGCCAAGGCTAGGCTTCCTCCTCAGCAAAGCACCGAGCATGACAGCAATTCGAAACAGCACTCCTCCGCAAGGCCCCCAGTCGCGCTCCCCAGCCGGAGCGCCTCCCCCGCGTCGCCGGGACCCGGCAGAGTGGATGGCGGCGCCGGTCGCTGCCGCCGAGAGCGGTCCCGGTCGGGGGAAGCTCTCCAGCGGCCCCCAAGGCCCTGCTGAGAGGCCCCTCCGGACGGAGGGCCAGGAGGCCCGGCCCCGCCGAGCGGAGACGTGGCACTGGCTCGGCGGGACGCGCCTCTTCCTGCGCGCTGGAGTCGCGCTCGCCCCGCCGCGCCCCCGCCCCGGTACCTGTTACTCCAGATGCCGTACAGCAGCTCCACGAAGGCGAAGGACAGGTTGAGGCAGAGAAAGGAGAAGAGGTTGCGGGAAGTCTTGTCCGCCAGGATAGACCTGCGCACGGAGCACACCGCGGGTCACCGGCCGCCGGTACAGCGCCAGCAGACCAGACCCGCTGGC
>VZRN01005387.1:1078798-1090296 GCA_013397935.1 Dasyornis broadbenti
GAGCGGCGGCGTTGGGCCCGCACCTCCTCCGCCCTGCCGTGCCCTGCCGTGCCGTTCCGCCGGTGACGCCTGGGAAGCACAGCACGGCCGGAGGAAGCGGCGATAGCGGTGCCTGCTGAATGTGAGCGAAGCTGTGGGAGAGTGGCGGCGAGCGGGGTGGGCGGTGCTGGGCGATGCTGTGCCGTGCTGCTGCCTGGCTGCACCGAACTACTGCGGAGTGCCGTTATGAGGTGCAGCCCGCCAATGGAGGGGACCCCGTTCGAGAACTCTTTTTCTTGGAACGAAGATTGAAATATGTCTTTGATTTATGAGTTTTATTTTCGTCAATTTCGTGTTCTCTGCAGGGATCATTGTATGATTTTTTTAAAAGAGGTTCATCTGGCATTGCAATTTCATAATTTAATTGGCAAAACTGATCTGCATTTCTTATTGGAAAGTGCCATGATGCTAATTTTAAAATACCTAAATAGACGTTTATTTTGAGAATATATAATAATATCATGACTGGTTATCATTACACCTGTTGTAAACACTAGCAGGCATGCCAAGCAGTCTCATAAATAGCAAACAGTATTTATATTTTCGTCTTAAGTATGCTTTTAAATTTTAATTAATCGTTACAATAGCACTAGTAAGTATTGTTGCAACTAGGTTACAAACTGCAGAAGGAGGATCTGCGGTTCACCTTTTCAAAAGCAGATTTGATGGGGATATAGTGGGCCTCATAAATGCTGAGTAGCCACTGCTGCTAGTAATTTGTAGAAGTCAGGCATGATTGTTTATTCCTATAAAATGAAGCAACCAAAACAAGCAATTACCTTCTGGAAATAGTTTCAGTGACCTCTCCTCACAAGGTAATAGTATGATTTGAATTCAGATTTGGGAATACCTGTAATATGTAGACCTATTCAGGTTGGTATACACACAAATTGACAAATCTGTATTTTTAAGAAGCAAATCTATATAGCCCAAACAAATTACTCTTAGGAAATTTCACGCAGGTTCAATTTTTCAACAAGTTCAGCAAATTCTTGTTCTCTAAGTTTTCACAGCACCATTCCCAAATCAAAATTAAAGACTCTTTGGTTGTTCAGCTAGTTTTAAAGAAACAAAAATCCCTCCAACAATCGCCTTAACAGACACAGCTTTGTCCTGCATCCTGTATATCCTTCCTTTATGTGCTTGCACTCATATTTTCCAAGCTGCCAAACTGTGTCTTAAACCTCTGGTACAACTGGTAATCTCAGTGGAAGGAGAGTGTGAAAAGGGATGACCCAAAATATAAAATCATTTTATTGGGTCCATTTGCCTGACTGTGGTAGCCAAATATGTATTTTAGTGGTGCCTGGTGAACAAAGCAACAGCTGTCAGGTTCTGGAGACATACATGAAGCTCTGAAGCTGAACTTAAGGATGGAACACACAGACATTGCCCTGCCACAAAGCAATAATTTTACAAGCAGAGAAACAGGCTGTTCTTTTCTTTTTAGCCATCTGGTGTAGTAACTTCTTCCTGGAGTGTTCATTGAAAGGCAGAGACATTTATTCAACTGAGCAATAGGAAGAATGGGATAAATTGCTGTGAATGCATATATCAAACAATAATTGGGAAGAACTTTTACTTGTACAAGAATGCTGGGTAGCATGTGGATAACTGTTGATCTTCAGTTACAGAGTCCCTTTAATTTCCAACAGATTCAAAGATCACAAACAACTGCCCTGTAAAAACAAGGGGAGAGAAACAATCCTACTTGGCAACAATGAGGTAAGTTGTGAGGCTTTTTAGACTAAAATAATTGATATTCATATTTTCATGGTACTTGCACTTTGGAAAAAAATGACTTAAAATTCTGTGAAAAAACCACACAGATACTCTCTCAAAAATTACACTTGTTTGGCTGTCCTGGATCACTGAATTTTATCAGAATTCCCTGCTGAAAGCCTAGAAATTACTCACAGAGTAACATGAATAGTATGTATAGATAACAGTATTAAAATAACATGTATAGATGAGTAGCAAGCTTAGAATGTTCATCTATATTCAACTGGTACTAATCTTACAAGTAAAGGAGGAGAAAAGGAGAACTGTAAGAAGTGAAACAAAGTGTGAAATCCTGCACCTAGGATGGGGCAACCCTAGATGTACAGACTGGGGAATGAGAGGCTGGAAAGCAGTGCCACGGAAAGGGACCTGGAGGTCCTGATCGATGGAAAGTTGAACATGAGGCAGCAGTGCCCTGGCTGCCAGGAGAGACATCCCTGTCCTGGGGGCATCAGGCCCAGCACTGCCAGCCGGGCAAGGGAGGGGATTGTCCTGCTCTGCTCTGCACTGCTCTGCTCCACAGTGGGACAGCCTCACGTCGAGGTGGTCCTGTCTAGTTTTGTAAGACTATAAGAAGGATATAAAGCTGTTACAGAGTGTCCAAAGATGAGCTAGGAAGATGGTGATGGGCCTGGAGGGGAAGCCGTATGAAGGGTGGCTGAGGCGACTTGGTCTACAGAGCCTGGAGAAGAGGGGCCTGAGGGAAGACCTCACAGCTGTCTATGCCTTCCTCACTAGGGGAAGTAGAGGGGCAAAGCCCCCTTCTCTTCTCTCTAGTCATCAAGGACAGGTCTCAAGGGAATGGCATAAAGCTGTGTCAGGGGGGTTAGGCTGGCTATTAGGAAATATCTAACCATCTTAACCAGAGGGTGGCTGGGCACTGGAACAAGCTCCCCAGGGAAGCGCTCCCAGCACCAAGCCTGACAGAGTTCAGGAAGTGTTTGGGCAATGCCCTCAGGCACATGGTGGGATTTTGGGGCCTCTTCTGTGCAAGGCAGGACTTGGACTTCAATGATCCTTGTTGGGTCCCTTCCAACTCAGGATATCCTTCATTCTGTGAAGAACATTTGAGGGGCAAACTATGGAATGCAGTGGCTGCTGGATCCTTCAGAGTTTACAATTTACAAATGTCTGGAGAACTGGGAGCGCTACCTAAGCGGCATGAGTGCTGGGGCTATTTTTCTAGAAGCTGCTTTTTAAGAGCTTCTGTTTAGTTCCAAGATCACAAGGATCCAGAAATCTCTGCCTTAAACTACATCTGCACTCACAGCTGGCTGATATGTAGCACCTAGTATCTGACACTGCCATTTTCTCAAGAGCTCTGGATATATCAGGTCAGCTGTTGCTGATATTGTTGTATTCCTGTATTACTCTACTTGGCACGTTTCTTTTGCTCCATTTATGTGTTATAACCCTAGCTAGTATGATCAGCATCACATTTTCTGTACTGATTACCATTATCAAGCAGATACACAAACTATTGACAAAATGTCCAGCAAATCAGTTATAAAGATTATTCCTTCTATGTGGTGCCTGAGCAATGGAAAAAGAATATTTTATTTCCTCCTTTCTGCCAGAGCTTTTGAGAAGGCACCTTCTCTCCCATTTGCTTCCCAGTTAAGGGAGAGCTCCTGCAATGCTGAAAACACTGAATCTCTGTACAAATTTGCTTTCTACTTTCAGCTGGATAGATTTGGTGAGGTACATAAATGTTCAATCAAAAATGTAGTACTAAGAAAACAGGAAATAATGAATACTCTAAAGAACTACTCTAGATTTATTTTCCAAAAACAATGAAATCCAAAGTTAACTAAAAAAAGTGAAAAGCAAGTAAACATAGAAACTGAGTACCAGAAGCATCAGTCGTGATAGCTGAAAGTAATTTGCCGAAGTGCTAAAGTCTTCCTTATTTACTTACTTAAATGAAAATCTACTTAATATTTTGGGAATTTTGATCAAGGGAGAAAACTGTACATGGGTTTAATGACTTCCTTTCCTGTTACTTGTTTTAAAGGTGTTTTCACTTCTGTAAACTTCCAGGAAGAGTTATGGGAATCCGCCTACTACGCTTCACCTCTGTGGTGATCATCGTCTTACTTCTTGTGGCAGGTGCTTTAACAGCTTTGCTTCCCACTATCAAAGATGACAAATTGCCCAATTCAAGAAGGGAACCAAAAACCCAGAGTCAGTCTGCCTTGGATTCATTCACCCTTATTATGCAGACATACAACAGAACTGACTTACTGCTAAAGCTTTTAAATCATTATCAAGCAATCCCCCACCTACATAAAGTAATTGTTGTGTGGAACAACATTGGTGAGAAGACACCAGAAGAAATGTGGAATTCCTTGGGGCCTCATCCTGTCCCTGTTGTCTTTAAAGTTCAAACTGTAAATCGTATGAGAAACAGACTGCAGAATTTCCCTGATCTGGAAACAAAAGGTAATCAGCAGTTCATATCACTATTATTAATGTTATCTTCATGCTTAAAATCTGAATGCTAAAAGAGAGATGGTTGAGTTATAGTGTGTAACAAATAAATGGATCTGTTGGGCCACTTAACAGAATGTGAGTAGTATAGAGGAAACCTTTGTTATGGTACCAGATGCACACCACCACCAGGCTGTCAGTGAAGAGTAAGGGGAAAAAAAAGAGGAATGTCAAATGAATTTTAAGGGCTTTTGCAACAGTTCTCCATTTTCTTTGTGAGGCAGACATAGTTCTCTTCCTTCTGTAGCGTAAACTGAAATTCATAATGCATGTATTTATTGAGTCTCTGCACTAATCTGGACTTAAATCATCTAGAAAAGACTTGTTTTAATCCATTCCTCTGAAGAGTAAGTTCTCAAGAATGTTCTGCTCTTCTGAGAAACTTCCCTCCCTGGTTGTCTGGCTTTCTATCTCAAATTGTGAAACTTCATTTGAGAGTACTTTCCCCAGTCTTTTGGCTATTCATCTAAATATTCTTCCTAAGCTCTTTCCAGGAGGTGTACAACAATAAATCCCGTTTGTTTCAAGTGGAAAAAAACCCCATATGTTGCATTACAGACCTGACCTTACTCATGATTAGTAAAGGTAATTCTATTTGCTGCCCTCTTCTTAACATACCTGCTACTCCAAACTCATGATTTCTAGGAAGACCCTGGAAACTTCAACTTCCCAAGTGTTTTACTAACTGCAGTAAGACCTGTGCTGACTGTAAAATTTAAAAGCTTTAATGCATCTAGAGTTCAGATCTAAGAATATCCTTCCTTTTCCACTTTCTGGTAGTCTTTTGTCTAAAACTTAAGGCAAAGAGCCTTCTTTCTGTAGTCAGTAATACTGAACATTGCCTGGGCAATTTGTTTAACTTGCTTACTTTCAAGTAGTGAGATGAGTAAAATTTTATACTAAGAATCCTTTGTAAGTCTCATATGCTAAAGAAAAGCACCTTTATTCTAGTGTAGTTCAAAAGATTAGTAGAATTTTAAGCTGCTTTGCCAAACACTCCCAAGTTTTCTAACACATATCTCTCCAGCTGTAGTACAGGTGATCAAAGGTTGCTGAGATTTGTAACAGCCTGGCAAATAATCTAAAACTTAGGTTTGCTTCCAGTTACCACAAAGCTGTAACCTTGCTTTAGCTTTGAAATCTTCTTATGTTTTATCAATCTACTTTCAAGGAATTGCAATTCAGCTTAACGGTTATAGAAATTTTATATTTAATTTTTCAAATATTGTGCTGCATACTGTGCTCATGTGTTTAATCTTCTGATCAATTAAAAGGTTTTCTCTTCTTTTCCTCCCTTCAGCTGTTTTAATGATGGATGATGATACACTTGTCAGTGCTCACGACCTTGCTTTTGCCTTTTCTGTTTGGCAGGTAATGTTTTGCATCTTGGCAGGCAGTATTTGTGTTACAATTGAGATTAATAGTTTTAATTAGAGTAATACTGTATCATACTGTTTTACCATTTGTTTTCTAACTATAAAGTTAGATTTTAGGAAGTTTGGTGTTGAATAGTAGAAATTGCAAAAATGTTCTTTAGTAGTAGCTGTATCTGTAATCTGTAACTTTAAAATTTTAACTCTTACTTTACAAAACCATGAAGTTGCTAACTGCTGAATTTATTTAAATGGATAGTAGTCTGTTAAACAAAAGTGTTATGTTTTGCAAAACACAAGAAATCATCTATAAAGTTATTTTCAGTGCCAAACACACAGCTGCCAATTGTGGGTGGATGTTTGTTGGCACTGTGTGATGTGGAATGAGGCAGACTGTCAGTTTTGTGAAACTGTATTTAATTGCAGCATTTATGCAGATCAAAGGACCATATGCCAACAATTTAATTCTTTCCTGGCAATAATGTTGTCCTCTTTTCATTTAAAAAAATGCATAAATCTCTCTTATGAACATACTTAAATGAACCCCACACTGTGAAATATGTGTTGAATTTCTCTTTTTCTTTCAGCAATTTCCAGAGCACATAGTGGGATTTGTTCCTAGAAAGCACATTTCTACTCCTTCAGGCGTATACAGTTATGGCAGCTTTGAATTGCAGAATCCTGGATTTGGGAATGGAGGTCAGTATTCCATGGTTCTTATTGGTGCAGCATTTTTTCACAGTGGCTATTTAGAAGACTTTCAGCGGCAGCCAGAAGCAGTTTATGCCTTAATAGATGAAACTCAAAATTGTGATGATATTGCCATGAATTTTCTGGTAGCCAAGCATACTGGAAAGCCTTCAGGAGTGTTTGTGAAGCCTGTTGATATAAGAAATTTAGAAAAAGACACTAACAGTGGCTATTCTGGAATGTGGCACCGAGCAGAGCATTTGTTACAGAGATCCTACTGTGTAAATAAACTGGTTAATATTTATGATGGCATGCCCTTAAAATATTCTAATATCATGATTTCTCAGTTTGGTTTTCCTAATTATGCCAATCACAAAAATAAAATGTAAGCCAGTGAATTTAAGGTGTTAAAATGTTAAACAATACTCAGAGAATTGTACTGAGTTCAAGGAGAGAAGGTGTAATTACTGCATCTTGGCCATCCCTCTTTGTAGCCTCTGATATTTCTCCACTTGGCTTTTTATGTATTTTCTGTCCTTTCTAACTAATTCACAAAGGTAAGTTTTGAGAAAACTTGAAGAATATATAGTCATGTTTAGGTGTGATAAAATCATCCTCTTTCCTTAAAACCTGAAAAAGCTACTATAATTAATTAGACCAGTTCTTCAGAAACATGCAGACAAAAATGCACTCCCTCTTTAGATCGTAACATTTGGAAATTTTTTTTTTTTCCTTGAATATACATATCTAGTCAAATGAGGTCTAGGCATATTTTTGACAGTTACATGTTGAGATGCTTTCTTGCCTTCCCACTCCTCACCTCCTCCTACCCAGTTTCCAGTGAAGCTGTAGAAGAGCTACAGTGAACTGCTGGCCAGGCTTCTGGCCTCCTGTACAAAACCCCTTTGAAGTTTGTATATAAGCTACTCGGTGTTCTTGAGATGTTCTTGAAGCTGCTATGAAAGCCAGAAGAGTACCTCACCTTAATCTCAGATAGTCCTAAAACCATTGCCTACAATATCTAGTCGTGCTGAGATAATGGAAAATGATCTCTGATGTGGCTTTTTTTTTTTCAGTTATTGATTTGCCTAGAGTTGCTGAAACACTGCAAGCAGCTGAAAGGTAAATCCTAGCAGTTGGAAATATAAGAAACGTGAATATATGAAATATGAAACTTATATAAGCAGCCAGAAGAATTGGATGGAATGTTACTTATTAATATTCTCCTTAATACTTAGTTTTATTTTGATATTTTGCATATATGCTGTTACAAACATGCACCCAGGAAAATCCTCCACTTGTTAAAAAATTCTTATTTACAATTCAAAATAAGAGCAGGGTGTTCTACATTTATTTCAGTGTACATTTTGTAATTTTACAGGTCTACATTTTTTTTAGCTACTCTTTCGAAAGAGTATTTGCTTTTTAGTTCCTTTTTTTCTCTGTTTTTAGTGGCTATGACAACAGAATTAAAATGTACAAGAAATGGGTAAAGCATTATGAAAAAAGGTATTTTAAGGTACAGTGATATTTGACAGGGATGGACTATTATCAGGCTCTGAATTCCCTGACTTTATTTATAGCAAGAAACAGAGCTTCTGTTAATGGCTTTTGTTGGATTGGGACTCTGTAGTTCTGGAAACCTTTTATGGACATCGACAGGGCAAACCTTTTCCAATGAAGCTGCAGAAGGGTTGGGCTTTTTTTTGTGGTATGGAGGAAAGAATAAAAGACAGTGATTTTCCTGGATCACAGAATCAGATTTGGCATCCAAAGCAGATTTAGTTGCATCTGCATCAGCTTTTAATTGATTCCTAGAATCAGTTCAAAGGTAACTGTGGGCAACCAGTAAGAGCTAATACCTAGTATACAAATAGCATCTGCACAAATGGTGTATAATTTTATCATTTTTTGTAATAAGTTAGCTGAACAAAAAGTGAAAAATGTGACAAGTTCTTTGCAGCAGAGCGTGAGTCTTTGGGGGGAACGAAGAATTCTTTTGCCTTGTTCTATCAGTGTTAAAGGATTTTATTTCTGTTCAGTGAAGTCTTCCTAGTACTTTTGTAAGATTTAAAGGGCAAAATCTTAACATGGCAATGTAAAGTGTGCTTAATTTTGTTGTAATAGTGAAAAGCAGTTTTTAATTATTGTGCTGTAGTGCTTAGTATACAAACAGGTCTATGATCTTTCCAGAAATGCAACTTTCCCAGTGGTAGTTTACTGTATTTCATTTATTTACTTGTCTTCCATGATTTCTGTTCTGTGCAGTATCAGCTAGAGTTGTGAAGACTTCCAGTTGTTGTCTACCATATTTTTGAAATGTGAAACAAACTGCCAACTCACCCAAATCTTAGTATTGGGCTCTTTGTTGGAGCGAAGGAGTTGTTTTGGTTTTGGGGGTGTTTTTTTGTTCTTCTGTATCAGTGAAAGAATTAATAGAACAAGCTTTTAATGATAATGTTAAATTTAATTTGCACCATTGTCAAATAAAATACAGAAAGCAGATGTGTGATGTATTTCTTCTCAGATTATTGACCAAATTTTTCAGTGTTAAGCTGTCTAAAATAAGCTCACGGTTTGCATACACGTGAGCAGCACCAAGATTTCTTTTTTTAAAAAAGAACTTGTACTTGTTGGCACATGCATTCATTTAATTTAGGTAAGGCCTACTTAGGAAGGAAGACACAAAAAAACTGCAGCCTTAATAATGTAGTCTTAGCTAGCAAAGAAAACACAAAGATAAGACTTAAGATCCAGCCACAGCTCATTGTATTTTGGAAAAGGGGTTTGTTTGCTTATTTTTGAAAAGTGGATTTTTTTATCCCTTGGTGGGTATAAAAGTGCTCTAAGATTCTTTAGTGAAAAGACATTACAAAAAAATTATATTTTAAACAAAGTAATATGCATGTGATTATTTCTTCTGAGAGATTATCGATGTGTCATTTGGAAATATTTTGGAGTCTAAACAGACAACACCACCTCTGAATGTTCTGTTGAAATTGCTGTTAATGCAACATAGGGTTTTAAATATGGTCTCTAAAATATATATTTAAAAAATCCTTGTTGAAAAAATCAGGATATAGCGCTTAAAATGATGCAACAGCACAAGAAAAATGCTTCCTTACAAAAAAATGCCACAAGATGTCACTGCAGCCTTGATATTTAGTCTCAAATGTTAATGAGTACATAGTATTGATCAGACTAACAAAGTTGTACTAATTGAAAATATTCTTAAAGCCAGCATTTTACAAGGTGAAATTCATTAAATAATCCTACTAATAGCTATGGGATACAATGCTGGAATTGAAAAAACACAGAGGTTATTTTGCACATATTTTTACAGGGAAGAAAAGAAAGGTTAAATATATCTGATGCTTACAAAGGCTGTAGGTAACAGCCACAAATGAGAACTCTGATGCATGAAAACAGTATTTGTAACTTTGCAAAAGGCATATAAGCAGTATACAAACAAGTGATAGCTGGGCTTCAATATCAGGGGCTTTAACACAAACTCTGTTCCTAAGGATTCTAGGTAGTGACCAGTAGCCTGTGGACTGTTTCATTTTTGCTTCTGTTGCCAAAGAGAGCATGGCTAAAGCTATTTTGAATATGCTCATTCAAACTCCCCTTAAGTAGAGTGCAGCACTGACTTAGAAAAGTGTTACATTGAATTGTAATGAAAGTCTGAGTGAAAAAGAGTATTGAAAAACTGTGGTTCTGGACAACGTATCTTAATACCCCTTCTCTTACACAGGATATAGTACCACATTGAGAATTGCTTGTAAATAAAAAAACACTGATTAAATACTTGATTTTGTTGAAGAGTTGCGCAAAAGTGAAAGTAATAAAGAATAAAATAAGGAAAACCAAGCACGGTTTCCATGAAAAGCAAATGGTCTCCAACAACCTTTATTTAATTTGCTGCCACATAAGACTGCAGTTCCTGTAAGCATCTTGTATGAAACAGGACTTACTACTGAGAATGAGGTTTCTCAGGTTTTAGGATCAAGCACAGAGTCATATTTAGCATTTTAGTTTTGGAGTTCTTTAAAATTTTTTTTAAAAAGCAGCGTAAGAAGATAGATACAAAGCATTAGAATCAGCACCAAAAATAAATAAGCAACTACAAAACAGCTGCACTATTTTCTGTAGTCCTTCACCTTACTTGTATGGCTTTAACGATTATCCAGTGCTTATGACACCAGATTAAAAACTGAAGAGTCAGAAGTGTTTCATGTTTAGCCTCATTAGCAGACACACCAGGATTAATTATATGAACTGGTAGTTACAGTAGATTATTTATAGTTAGGGAAAGATGGTGATATTAATGTGAACCACAGGGCTGTATAAAGTTTTGTATTAGAACATCTTTTAAAGGTGTTTCAAGAGTGGGTTTGTTTGTTTGGGGGAAAACTAACTTTTTTTTTTCTTTCCTCAAGGTACGTCTCCTTTGCCGTATTTTGCCTTAGTTATAAAATGGAGACGGACCCTCTGCCCTCTTTGGCACTTACCAATTCCTTCTAAAGAGGAGAGGCGGAAGAACGCGCCCACAGCTCGAACCAACACTTTAGGAGAGCTCCGTGCCCCACGCGTGCGCGGCGTCTCTCGCTGCTTGCAGGCAGCTCCCCAGGCTGCGCTCCCCCGAGCCGGCGGCGCCGCTGGGGCAATGCGGCCCCGCACCCGAGAGAAGGCCGGCACTGCCCGGGCGGGAAGCGGCCGCCGCGGGGGCCCAGGGGCAGGGCGCACCCCCAGGGAGCCGCCCGCTCATTGGCTGCAGGCGTAGGAGGACAGCCTCTGATTGGTCAGCCGGCTTGTCTGTCACGACAAATGGTGCCCCAGGTAGCGCAACGGGCGCTCCGCCGGTTCCCCTGTGCCTGAGGTAGCCCCGCCGCTCCGCCCGCCCCCTTCCGAAGGCCGCCCGCGCTGCTGAGGCACCGCTCCCGCTCAGCCCCGCTCCGAGCTGTATGCGACACCCGCCCTGTCCCCTTGGGGCGCTCTGCCACGGGCCGCTCCCGGGTGGGGAAAAGCAGCCCCAGCGCAGCGGGGCACGGCGGCGCTGCCCGGGCAGGCGGGGAGGAGGGCGGGGCCGTGGCCGGCGCAAGGCCGCTGCCTCCCGGAGCAGGG